>JACXGM010018360.1:0-19143 GCA_016801145.1 Umbra pygmaea | reverse complement strand
GTTATGCAGTGCAGCATGCCAGCGTTATGCAGTGCAGCATGCCAGCGTTATGCAGTGCAGCATGCCAGCGTTTTGCAGTGCAGTATGTTAGGGTTATGCAGTGTAGCATGCCAGTGTTTCTTTTGAAAATGTGTAGATTGAGAATAATTTAAGTAGTGGTGGTGAATTAATACAATAACTGCAATATACCAAGTTGTTCATTTGATCTTTTCCTCCACTCGTCTCTACTAGCGATTGATGTGTTGAACTACTTGGGAAGGGCTGATGGGAAGAGAAGCCAATGGAAAACTGGAAAACTGGAGGCCAGGTAGCAACAATCTAACTGAACCATGTCTGTCTTGTGTGCTTTCAGCCGTAGTTCATGCAACAAATCCTACATAGCTTTGGAGATCCCTCTTTGATTAACCTTTTCATTAAATACTTCCAGACATGAGGGGGAGATGTACAAGTCTCTTCTGGGGGACTATGAGGCCCGTCAGAGGGCCCTGATGCTGGAGAACTCTGAGCTGAAGAAGGTACTGCAGCAGATGAAGAAGGACATGGTGTCCATTTTGAGTCCTAGTCCCAGGAAGCCTCGCTCTGGCTCCAGAGCAGACCGTGTGGAAGACAGCCTGGAACTGGTACATGAATGGAGTGTCCTTCCTGAAACAACGTATCAACAGCCATCATAGTTATTTTTTGTGTGGCATTATATCGACTTCATAAAGTGTTTAAAATGGTACATTACCACTGTGAGGAGTGGTCATGCATGTTGTTCCTTCAGGCTGGTTCTGACCGAGAGGAAGAGGTTGGGGATTGCAGCAGGGAGGGCCTGGATCACTCCTGTGATCACACTAGGGACCAGACCTGTGAGCACGCCCGGGAACAGCTGACCAATAGCATTCGTCAACAGTGGAGGAGGCTGAAGAGCCACATGGAGAGGCTGGACAGCCAGGGTACAACACGTTCAATCATAGTATTCATCAGTAATTTTAACAAGTGTTTTGTATAACATGGATGACAACCTTCCAATATAGTGTCTCCGTCATCCATGACAACCTTCCAATATAGTGTCTGCCGGAGACACTATATTGGAAGGTTGTCATGGATGACGATAACCTTCCAATATAGTGTCTCCGGCAGAAAAAAATGTGCACTGACAAAGTAATGTATTGTTAAAAATATTATAACTTTATTCACGTTATGTTTGGCGGTTCCCTGAAACTTAGAGCAACTAGAGCAGTCAAAGGTTAAATGACGCCATTGACGGAAGACAATGAAACGTCCTGTGTCTTCGAATTATATTACAAATTTCTCTGGATTTAAAAGTTGGTGGAAACATTTAGGATAAAGTAAGTACACAACTAAGAAATATATATAATGTAGGTATATTTAATGCAAAGTACATCTTTTGTTATTGTTTTGGAAAACTACATATTGTACCATTTAAGTCTAAGATTGAGTTGATAAACAGCAGGGACATTTTTTTCAATAGCCTTAAATAAATCATGACATTTTGACGCATATGCGCTTGGTTAGATTGTGGTTTTCAACCGTGTGCCAATGACCGTGTCCTGCTTCTGTCCCCCATACTCCACATTCCATTGACCTGTTTTTGTTTAGTCTTCATGCATCTATTGTTAACAGAAGTAAGACATTACCCTTTTATTTTGGGTAACACACTCTACAGAAAACATTGCATGTTTGTCCCAAAGAGCTTTATTGTTTACCATTTATAGATATTGTGTTGTGTGCCCCTCCCAGCCTCCCTGGTAACACAGAGGCAGCATTGTGCAGGTAATGAGCTGGTGTCCAGACAGATCCACGAAGAGGAGATGGAGCGGATGAGAATGGAGGTCCAGCAGTGTAGAGACTTCATCCAGACCCAGCAGCAACTCCTACAGGTAACAGAAACTATTACAAGAAACATGTGAATCCTCATCCATTTGCCAATACCTATATACATGTAAAGGCAAATACCGGCTCATCTGTTGTTGCATTCCTAGTTTTTGGGAATGTTTCGATCATAGAAATGGAATGGATAGAATGGCCATTCCAATTTAAATCAATGTAGCAGAATGTCAGAGCGGCAGCCATTTTTATGTGTACCATTCCATTGCAAAGATATAGCGGCCTACTTTCGCATTAAACTGATTTGTGTGTTGTCACTGTGACAACTAACAACAATTGCCATTTTGTTGTGTACTAATTAGGGATGCTAATATTGACCGTTTAACCGTTAACCGAAAGTAAAACATTTGACCGATTAATACTATCAGTTAAACGGTTTAGAAGTTTTTTTTAATTTTTTACGTATATATAGCCTATATTTGTTAAATCACGTGGCGCGTTGACACGCGCAACCAGAGCCTGCCGCTTCGTTTTGAAAGGTGGGGAGATATAGGTAATGAGTAGCAAAATATACTGGCTGCCTGTTTTGTGTCTGCAACGTGTTCTCCATTTAAAATGACAACCCTTGAACATTTATGATGACTGTAATATTAACTTGCGCTTTCATTTTGTCATGTACATAAACGTACAACGCTATAGTATTAGTAAGCATATATTATTTTATCGGCTATAATTCATCATGCTCCTGATATTATAGCCGACAACATAATGTTACTTTAAAAACAAAACACACAGTGATTGACAACACACACTTTATTTTCTGAGAGGACCGTAATGGTCATTTCAATGGAATGGGTGCACTCAGCAGATATTGTATAGTTAGTAACATAACGCATAGCAAGCGTTTTCAACCTTTTGTTTTGTGTTAATGAAATATAGCCCTTATTTGCAATAGCCTTCCTGAAAGCAACAACCTTGTTCCGGATTGTCACCGACTGTTTTCATTCTATAATTTGACAACTCGGTAAACACTGCATCAAGGCTACGTTCCTTTGATTGACAACAGAAAGTGAAAACGTTTGTGACAAATTTTCTGCTACAATATTTTGGTTGGTGTGGACTTTACGCCAGTATAGCTAAGTTGAACCTTAAGTCTCCGTGGTGAAACCAAACTTCGACACAGCTTTAGTATGAAACTAACTAGATTCAACATATCATTTAGTGTGGACTTTGCATCAGAGTGAACTTATACGCACAGCTGGTGCAATCGGCAGCTGTTGTTGATCTGTTCTGTATGCTGTTAGCACATTAAAATAAATACGTGAAAAAAAATGTTTGTATATTTAACGGGTCACAGACACTCGTCAATTAAATTTTTTATTTAAAGTCAATTGAATCTTATAATCTTATCAGTTAACGGTTTATAATTGGAATACGAGTTGCGGTTGTCGGTCGGGAAAATTACCCGAAATGAGCATCTCTAGTACTAATCGAATGACAATGCCAAGCAGTCCAATGGCCTTTCTATTCATTCTATTTCTATGGTTTCGATCTACCAGAAAAGACATTAGCTACACTAGCCATTCTAATCAATGCAATAGATTTAGTCAACTTCCGGTTATGTTCAGTAGCACACATTTACCGCCAAGTGTGTATGTTGGTGCCTGCAGCAACAGCTCAGCTCTGCCTACTGTGATGAAGACACTGCTGCCTTGTTGAATGACTGCTACTCCCTGGAAGAGAGAGAGCGCCTCAAAGAGGAGTGGAGGCTCTTCGGGGAGCAGAGGAAGAACTTTGAAAGGGAGAGGAAGAGCTTCACCGAGGCTGCCATTCGCCTCGGACATGAGGTCTTCATTTTGTTTCTGGAAAGTCTAGACGTGGAAGAGTTGGCGGGGGGGTTTCATTAAATTCATTGTTTTACCGCATCTCACGCTTTTGCAATTTTGTGTTTTCACAGAAAAAGGCTTTTGAGGAAGAGCGTGCCTCATGGCTCAAGAATCAGTTTTTGAACATGACTCCATTTGTGGACCGCAAACGACACACAACGTTGGAAACCCCTCGTGCCTTATCGATTAGTAAGTCATGATGATGTTGATGGACACCAGAACAGTATATGGCTAATGATGGGAGGTGTACATGCAGCATATTCCCTTATAATATCAATTTAGAAGACAAGCAGCATAATGTGTATTTATAGCATCATGTCGTCATCGAAAAAAATATTGGTGTCAGTTATTATTATTTCCTTTTAGGTAGTGAACCAGACATGAGGATCGCCTCAACTCCTGCAGCACTGACCAAATCCCGGACCTACGCTGCATTTTCAACTCCTAAAGCTGCCCTTGTTCCTGGCATCCCCTCTACAGCTGATCTGTACCGCACATTATGCCTCATTCCAGACAGCAGGTACAGTTTGCTGTCTTTACACAATCTGCAGGAAATTGTTTCATTTAACAATATAACTATGCATATATACCATTCTTCTGTCAAATTTGTCTGTCCTAGTGATATTATTTGGTGATTGTTTTTTACAAACATGTTACTTGAGTGCTCTCCAACGTTTTGAGAAGGGTGTATTTGCAGTGTTGCAGTTAGGGGGCGTTACTGCATATGGGGGTTTCTGCATGTCACATAACACCCATGGACGCTCGCTATTGGTCTATGGTTACAGAAAGTCACCTTAACCATGGTACTTTTATATTTGGTTCATGTGTTTACTAAGACAGCTTATATATCATGGATAGGTTGTAAATTACACAAAAACGTTAACATTGCTTCTACAAACTGACCAATGGTAGACTTTAATGGGCATTCTGTGATGCCCATTGCTACTTACTGCAGCACTGCAAATATACCATATTGAACTTTTCAGGTAACTATAGTTGGTATTCAATCTGTCCTTAAGTTCTTCTTCCAGAGGCAGTTCAAAACCAGGGAGTGGGCAGGAGTACAGCACCTTCCACAACCGAGAGGATACTACAGTCAGGTCAAAGCACAGACATGGGGGTGGAGACGGCTGCAGTATCTTCTCATTGGGATCAGAGGAAAACAGCCTTACCTGAAGATACTAGTGCTGTTATCTTTTATTTTCTGGACTCTGATCACAATCCATAGCAGTGTTTGTTTGCCGGACTGAAACTGGGAGCTACCTGAATATTTGTCAACAACTCATTTTAGCTTTTTTGTAAAAAAAATGTCCATTGTTTGCCCTAATGAAAATCCCCCATGTTCTAAAGCCACCACTGCCTCAGATTTGCCACAGAAAACAATTGTTGTGCAACTAACTACTGTTGCTTTATGGACTAACACTGAACATCATCATTCACCAATCACCAAAACTTGATTCAGAGAGCACTTTGTCAGCTTTATTTTTATTTGAATTCGATTTTCATCAAGCAAAGCTTCACCAAGTTGTTAAGCTCACTGAATAGCAGCAAAGTTGTAATTTGGGGAAATTTGGGTATTGTAACACTACAGATTTGTTCCAATTTGGGAAAGCTATCAGTAACTTCCAGACTAGCCATGGGAAAGTTTACAGTGTTCACTTCTGATCTACCAATATTATTTTAGTGATAACTGTATTCTGAATGTTTAAAATGTAAGTGATACATGCTGCTTTAAAAGTGCAATAAAAATATTTTTAGTCTTTCTGCCAGCTAACGTTTTTACATTTTGTAGTAATTAACGCCCACTAGCGTTTCAGCACAAGGTGCGGTAGCCTACTGTTTCCCATTGCGACTGCGCAAACTAGTCAAAACCGGATGTCTTGTCATCCCTGCTTTGTCTGCGCGTCCCTCGAGCTAACGGCGCATCGATTTTTTAAAACAAAGTAAAGATGTCTGGTTCAGCAAACCTTGTTGCCATGAAGAAAGTTGTCCAGCAACTGCGTTTTGAAGCAAGCATAAACAGAGTGAAGGTAAGACTTTATATTATAGGTGTATTTATTGGATATACACAAGGAAACTAGTGAGATCACAAGTATCAGTAGCTAGCAAACGGATTGCTAAGGGCGTGGAAATTGACAAATGTTTATGTCCATGGGTTTTTAACCTAATTTTAAAGGTTAGTTACGAGTTTTTTGGTTAATAGCCGAGGTTGATCCGGGGGCGTTAGGCCACGCTCAATTTTCTCAAAATTATTTAAACGCTAAAACTACTGAAGACGATCTGTTTCCACCAAAGTACCCATGGCATTGGGTATTTTCAGACCTGTACTGGGTAGTTCGAACTTCCAGGAGAAGTGCCATAAGGTTTTAACTGACTAAAGCTGGATATTTTTTTCTTAAGGTTTCACAGGCAGCTGCAGATCTTCAGCAGTTCTGCATGCAGAATGCTCTGCAAGACCCTCTTCTCACTGGGGTCTCCTCCAGTACCAACCCCTTCAGGCCACAGAAAGTCTGCTCCTTTCTGTGAGTGTCCCACGGGACACATTGGACCATAGCATTCTTCGGTGAGTCCTCTTGCCAAAAGAGCTTCCGTTGGTTTGGGATATGTATTCCATGGCATTCCAGCCACATTGAATTTATGACGTAAAACGGCATGAGTTCGAGTATCCTATGGCTTCTGCGTTTGTATTCGGATTGGCGTATTAGCCAACCTACATTTTAATGAAGTGAAACTAGTCAAATGGTTTCAGTGTGGGTTTACTGCTAGTTTGATTGCTTCACAAGAAAATACGTAATGTACTAGAGTACTACCTATAAATGTCAGTTTACATCTGTTTTCCTGTCTTGCAGGACTTTTGATTCTACAGGTATTCAACTGACCTCAACACTGCAACTCATGGCCAATGAGAATCCACTGCCACAAGATACTCCTGAAGTATGTCCTGAGAAGGACATGAGAGAAATCATGTCAGGAAGACCTGCCATAATTTTTCAGCTAATAAGAAACAAAGATGTTCATTTTCATGGCACAGTGTGGTTTTCAAGTAACTTATGGTGCCTTTTCTATTTTATATTAATTGTTTTAGACTTTTTGTATTTAGAAATAAAAATCTTCTTTCGCTACGATATCATTGTTTGCTAGTATCCTTTTTGAATAATCCTGACAGTGTTATTTAAATCAATGTTTACATTTTAGTAATTTTGCAGATGCTGTTATATAAAGCGATTTAGTACATACAGGGGCATTCCCCTGGAGCAATTTAGGATTAAGTGCCTTGCCCAAGGACACAATGACATTTGGCACAGTCAGGAATGAACTGGTGACTTTCAAACTACAAGTCTGACTCTTTAACCACTGAGCCATCTGACACCCATGTTTAAGATGGAAGTTGTTTTATAACAAAATGCAAACAGAGCACCTTTTACAATACGAAGGGAAACAGATCACTGTTTCTGTATGTAATAAATACACCCACATCCAAAAAATATAAGTAAAATGACATACATTTTAAGATCAGTGTTCAAGGTAGAATCTGCAAAAGGACATGTGCAGAAAGCAAGCAAGGTACATTTCCACAACTAAAACCACTGATGTGTAAAACACAACTTCTCAGCTGTTTTGGAAGTGCAAATACATACAACACTATTTTATCTACATTTGCAGTGCTAATTATGGCAGAGTTGTTTCACTGAGTCTGTCTTTTTAAGTAAACCAATGCTGCAATCCATTGGTTACACTGCAATGTCAGTTTGGGTTGTCACGATAAAAATATTACTTTTTGTCAATTTGTTTTCCAAGATGCTAGATGCTCATTTTTTCAACAGTATGGGCTTAGGGTGGTCATTGGGACTGTCACTGCTTGTGCACCTCAGCATTAAGCATGGGCATGAACACTTTCATCAACCTATATCAATGCTTAAGCAGTTGACAAACTGCAGCCTAATGATTTAACAAAGTGAAAATCATAGTGCCTTATTAGGGGAAACATTTGCAGTAATTGAGAAACAAGTCCAAGATGAAGTATTGTTAGAACATGTATATTTCTTCTAACTAATTACCATGCAATCCTAGCTGGCATCAAACGGTTAGAGCAGGGGTCTCAAACCCCCATAGGGCATAGTGTATGGAGGTTTTGCTTGTACCTGTCTGATCATATCACTAATTGGTTAGGATCTAATTGAATGGAAAGACCAAAAAACATACTCTGTGGAACCGGTTTGAGACCCCTTTGTTAGTTTGGTATTTGCTCACTATATCAATGAGGTGTTCATGACATTGATAATCAGCAAGTCAGACAAGTAGTGCACCTTTACAGCCATCTTCTTAAAATGGCTAATGACAACACATGTAGCTGTGTCTCGCTTCTGTAGTTTGACTTGTGAACAACTCTTAAAACCTGTACACTGTAGTAGTAATTTCCAAGACCTGTACAATGACAGATGTCATTTTATGATAGCCAAGTCCACAAAGGCCTGTTTTGATTCAAAAACTGAGCACTAATTCCACCAACAACAAACTGATCACTCTTTGTAAATGGATGTTACAGCTCAAGGAATT
This sequence comes from Umbra pygmaea, assembly GCA_016801145.1. Taxonomy (NCBI): domain Eukaryota; kingdom Metazoa; phylum Chordata; class Actinopteri; order Esociformes; family Umbridae; genus Umbra; species Umbra pygmaea. Next base: position 10,870 of record JACXGM010018360.1, on the reverse strand, counting down.
TGGCATCTTGACATTTTTTTCAGTAAAAAAAAGAGATAAAATATGCAACCACAAGTTTTTTAGCACCATCATCTTCCACTGTCCTCTGGGGACTACATAATGTCCTGGGCCTGGTTTGTCCTTCCTGCCTTTCACCTCTCTAGGTGGATACCCTGTTACACCTGGAGTTTGCAGTGATGCTATGAAACGTTGGCATTGTTTTTCAGGTGCTGAGTTTGGAGTGGTTTCACATGGTACTCGTAGATCTTCAGTGCTGGTCCCAGTTTGATGGAGAGACCGGTCAGGACATCGTTTCGCGTCATTAGTAGCAATGACTTGCCATCAATTTCCTATTCAGAGTAGAAAGGATTAGAAATACAGTGCAACAATCAATGATAGGAAATGACATGTTCTGCACAATCACCTGGTTCCCGAAAGCATTAGCCTGCTCTTCAAACCCTGCTGCTTTAAAATAGTTGACAACGTCAGTGACGGCCCAATCTGCAGGGTCTGGTAGCTGTCCATTCTCCACCACACTAGAAAGACAAAGGTTAAGGTAAAAGGCAAGATCTCCAAACCTTCCCTCATACAGCTTGACCAGAACCAATCCTGATCCACTTACATTTTGGCTTCCAAGGATCCATTGGTTTTGTTCTCCATTCCAACTAGATGAAAAAGAACTCAGATGAAGTCAAAGAGGAAAGTTAATTTAATCCAAAATATGATGTTCAAACATTCAATTTGAGACGTAACAATGGAACTACTTTGTCTTTAAAGTGACCAGCTTACAAACTGTAAAAACTACCTCCTAATATTCTAAAAAAAATTACAAATATGACATGTTTCACTACATTAAGCTGGTCACTGAAAGAGAATGTTGTTCTGTTTTCATTTAGTAAAATTCTACACAGTCTGTCTTCAAAAATAAACCTAAGGATTATACAATGGACACTTTCAAGAGTTGCAGGAAGTCTGTTAATTGAAATGGCATGTATAGGTTTCTCATAACTTCTATCGAGCACCTGATACACTAACTGCTGTATAGAGAAGACAGTTGATTTAGAGAAAAAAATAATCTTTGAAATGCTTCAAGCTGACATGCAGGGGTACTCAGTTGCTAAGCAACATGGATGTAGAGCACTTCATACTGTGGAAAAACTGTAATGCATAGACTAGAAAGTGCATTCAATGATGCCCTAAATGCAAACAACCTTCAGTGAAGAGAAATACGGTCCAAAGATAGTTCCCATAATGTGGATATAATCATCATAGCAGTGAGACTGGGATACAGTTAAATATTGGTGGATTATCCCCTTATCCAAACACACAGATTGTATTGAACTCCATTTTGAGTCTGAAAGTAATTATTTTATTATTTCTTATTTAATTCTCCCTACTCAGGCAACATTCATCTACATAACCATATAATTCATGGGCCGAATGCTCTAGAGATTTTCAGAAGCATCTGGCTGTCACTGTAAAACGTTAGTATTCGTGTAGTACCTACCAGCCTGTGGTCTATGAAAACAGTCTTAGATTTTCATCAGTTTGTTTTTGTAGGGATAATATTCCACTTGAATCACTCCGACAGTTCTAACTTTAGGTACAGCATTTCATTCAGGACCTATAAGCACATCAATGGAAAGATAGTGTGATGCTATGGTGGACTATTGAGTGTGATATTACATTGTATTATAGAAACATATAACACAAGTTTGATGCAGTATATTAAATATGTCATCAAATAATCAGGATACATTACAAACTTGGAATAATTACGAAAGTGTCCGCATACTTCATTTCAAATAAAAAATGAAATTCTATGATTGACACCATTATATATTTGACACGTCCAGATCGTAAACTGTTTCAAAATATATGTTACACTTACCTTTACTAATTAGCTATCTAGATGGTTTCCGTGATAGTTCTTCTGACAGCGTAAATAAATATCCTGTTTATTCAATAATGTGTTTTTTTCGTCGCTGCGCAGTTTATTTGATCTATATACCACCTCAACTGCTTAAATTAATTCAAATACTCTGTTGATACATTCAAGCGATCTGCGACTCGGCATGCGCCGCGCGCGGCCTCGGCAAAACGTTCACGAACAAGCAAAACCTGACTGGGTAGTTCTTGAGAGGCAAAGGCGGAAATAGGAAGAAGGATTAAGCAACTGAGAAATAAACTGTGTGACCTCGACGAGTTTTATTCAAATTAAAAGTCCCGCAGTAGTTAGTATATTCTATATATTCTTAGAAGAACTAGAAAATACCTGGTAACAAACAGGCTTTGAATTTGGTAAAACAATTGAGAAAATAGTTATGGAAAAATCAAATTGTTCAGTCCAACTGATTTTTCATGTACATTTCTCTACATTTTAATATTTCATTTTCACAAATAGTCAGAAATGTCTAAAGAAACTGAATCATGGCACATGCTTGACATAGTGCACACTTCAGGCACTCGTTTTTGGGTCCACGGGGCCACTTTTACAAACTGTTGCCTAAAATCCCGGAAATCTTTGAATAAGAAATACCATAGTAAACCAAATTAATGAATACATTTAGCTTTTTAGGGAGTGACGTTTTTCATAGAATAATTATATTGCATCATACCACATGTCTTTGTGTTGTGGTAATGGGGTACATTCTAATATGGAATATAGATCCTTTTCAAATCTGCAGTTTACAGCAGGTGGAGATCGGAGAACCTAAATTAAGGAGGATGGACTCATATTTTCTGTATGGACCGGCGTAAATGAAATGGGGTTAAACACATTAAACCCAGTATGAGATGCCATTACATTTTCTCCAGTCATTAATAAGAGCCCTTCCTCAATTAAGGTTCACCAGCCTCAACTGTTGTGTATTGATTTTGTGATCTTGTAGCATGATTAAAATAAATATGTGTTTATAATATTAACACATATTAATCTCAATTTTATTTATCTGAATTAATGCAGTTTATTAACACCTTCGTATAATGCATAGAACTTTTGTACAGACAATTTCCGAAATGTCCCGACCCGGATGTAGATTTTTAAGTGTTGCTGAGAAGCGCCCGGTCTGTATCCATCTGTAATGTAGGTTCCCCCCGCTGTAATGTAAGTTCCCCTGTGAGAATAAGCAAATACATAGATATGATAAAATAGCATCAGAATGGAACAACAAAGTGTACAGTAGGGAAATGTTCTCTCATATAATCATTTTTTCCGTTTTTTGTAAACGGGTCACTTGAAAGAAGCAGTTCCGTAGTTACAGCTCGAAATTATACAAATAACAACTTTGAAGCTTGTAATGTTTTAAATCAAACAAAAATGCATAATTTTTTACGAACATACGGAACTATTATTCTGAAGTATTCCAAAAGAAATCCATGACATTTAAGGACTTGGCTGTTCTTGCCTGGTTCTCAGCTCTCCGTCATCAGTGGCTTTTTATAGTCTGCACATTTGTCTTTATTCGGTTTCATTGCTATATTATCCTAGTGGTAAATTTATTTCATTATTGTAAACCGATCTTTGATCTGCTTCCTTGTTTTATGAGGCGACTGGCAGTTGTTATGGAAACGTGATAGTCGCTTTACTCGCTTGGTTCTCGCGATGGACAAAAACAACTGAACTAAGAAGCCAGATGGTATAAAATATTTTTTGTAAGTTGACTAACCCTAACCAACTCTGAAAATGTATAGCGTTTTTTCAATAGCTCAGTCGTAATTCTCTGACCTTAAATGCACAGATTTAGACAATTCAGAGCATATTGTTCGGTTTATAAAAGTTAGTAATAACATTATGTTAGCTTGGTGCCACTGCACTAGCTTTAGAAAGTTTGCACAACGTAAGAATAGCTAAATAGCCAACATTTTGCTTGATTGCTTAGCTAACTATAGTAAGATTATGCTTTAAAGTGGCATGCAACTAATGCCATTCTTGTTTTTCATTCCATGTACTAGATAGAGCTGAGTTTTCTCCACCATCTACTAGAGGAACATTGGATGGTTCTGGATAGGGTCTGGCCATCAGCCACCCCAGCGCTATGATGCTCCAACAGACTGGCACTGTGCAGCTCCTTTGCCTCACGGCAAACAGTGGGGTTCCCCTCTTTACCCGGGGAGCCTCCAAGCAGCTTCCTTTCTCAATCATTGGCTCTCTAAATGGGGTGCACATGTTCGGAGCAGGCCAGGGAGTGGTGCTGGCAGGCTGTAAGACAGACCGTGGAGGCAGGGTGGTGTGGAGGGTGTTTCAGGACAGCGTGATGCTTATAGTGGTATGCGCTGGTGGGGATCAGCTGCAGGGAACCAGAAGTGGCGGTTCAAGGGAGGATGACCTTGGTCTGTGCCGCTTGCTGGAGAATGTGTGGAACTGCATGGTGTTGGTTCTGGGACAGGACGAGCTGGTCAGTGTGAGGAATGTGGAGCGGCTGAAGAGGGACCTGCGCTCCTGCTACCGCCTCATTGACCAGCTCCTTGAGGGGGTACAAGGACAGGAGAGCACAATGGGGGACCTGACACACTGTGCTGACTGCCTGTTTCCTACAAACCCCGCTATCCTTCAGGAGACTCTGGACAGATTCACAGAGGCTGCAGACAGCGAATTTGGCTTCCTTATGATCTACGGACGAATAGCTGCTGCCACGGACAAATGGTGGCGTCTCGCACCACAGGAAGTGGTGTTACTGTCTGCACTGGCCCGCTCCCTCTCTGGCTCTACTTCATGTGACTCCCCTGTCTTCTTGCCTAAGGGCAGCCCCACGGTGGCTCATCGTCTTCTGCACTTCCAGCTGCTCCCGGGGGTGGCTGTGTGCGTGCTGTGCGGCCCAAATCCCACCCTGAACACTGCTGAGAGCCAACTGGTGGGCCGTTTCTGGTCTCCTCTAGTGGAGGTTCTGAGAGGCAGCCTGGATATGGGGGAGAGCTGCCTGCCCAGCTCTATGACCCTCCGCCCCGACGTCTTAGCGCTGCTCCTCATTAACAGCGAGTCCCGTCGCTCTGTCTCCTGTGTTAAGACCAGCACTACTAACCCCAAACTTCATTCCGGTGAACCCAGTCTGCCCTCCAGGTCACGCTGCTGGGAGCTGCTCAGGCTCTTCTACACATTCACCACCACTCACTACTTCCCTGTGGAAGACACGGCTCTGGCCCCAGGGGAGAACACTCATCAAAAAGACAGGGACTCTCTACAGGAGGACTTTGTCCTGGGCTTCTTCCACCAGCCTCGGCAGTGCTACCTGGTAACTGATGAATGCAAGTGTTTTGGCATGCAGACGGCGCAGTACCAGCTTTACCTCCTCACCCCCGTCTCAGTGCCCACCTTTGCTCTACGCACAGTGGCTACACACACCCTTTCTGCAATCACTGCAGCCAAAGCACTTTAGGCCAGCTTTAATTATATTTTAGACATTGGCAAATTGCTGTGAGATACCTTTACACTGTTTAGTATATGAAGCCTTTATAGCCAGTCAGTATTCTATTTACATTTTGCACTCCAAAATTTTCCAGAGTGTAAATAGCCTGTCTGGCTACATATTCAAAAAGGTTTAGTAGTACTGGTAGATGCAGATCCACTGTTCTTTAGTTAAATATATTATCAACCTACTGGAATTGACAAGATTCTGTACATTTTACAACACTGTTTTTAAGAAAGTTACCTCATCTTGTCTCAGACAGCACCAGCCATCACAATCCCAATGAGAATGAGGTTCTGGTGTGCATCGGGTTGTTAGGAGAGGGGCTGCACTTCTCCTTCTGTTTCAGTTGGATTGAACAGAATCAGGTGGCCTTCTAATTAGAATAGGATAGAGTTAGATGGGTCTTCTAATCCAATTGGCTTCAAACTGGGGCTTTTCTGTTGGAGGGAGATTACAGTGGATGATCATCTGATCATGTGAGTCCATTTAAGTTAACAGTTAAGTGCTTGAAACCTAAGTGTCATTACTGTATCTGTTTAGTTTCTTATGATCATGACTATGTATATAGGTATATTTAGATTTGTTGTGAAAAATTAAAAACTTAAAGATGTCAATTATTAATTTGTTTCTGTTATTAGAGATTAGGGAGCTGTTTTTTATATTTCCTGTGCATCCAGAATTATTTAACCCCTCAAGTTGATCAACATTTGGTTGTGATTCAGCCTGAATTAAAAATAATTTAATTTGATCTGTCCACCCACAATACCCATTGATGTTGTAGTCACAATATATTTTCTCACATTGGTACAAACTAAAAAGGTGATAAGTCATTATATGATATATAAACGTTTAACCCTGGTGCTTTGGCACTCCAAAGTGACCTCATCTGAATATATTTACCTTATCATTGAGGTGCCTCTTAACCGGAGACCACTTTACATCAATTCAATTATTTCAACATAATTAAGAAGGAAACAGACCTGTCTACAGTATATAAGGCCTCATAGTTGAAGGTGCTGGTCAGAGCCGAAATTATACCATGTCCAAGGGACTGTCTGTAGACCTCTGAGGGTTTTGTGGAGGCATATATCTGGGGAAGAGTGTTCAACAATTTCTAAAGTGTTAAATGTTCCCAAGAGCATAGTAGGCTCTATCATTATGAAATGGATGTACGCAGACTCTTCCTAGAGCTGTCCATTTTGTCATCCACTGGTTGGTAGTAGAACTAAAAAATGCTGTGATTAGAACTTCATTATTGCAGCATCTAAAATGGCCTGGACAGTATTATTGAAACCGTTTAGAAGTAGAAAAATGGGGAATAAAAACAACTAAAAACAGATCCAAGCCCATGTTCAAACTCAAGATGCACCATCCCTCGCTGTCTGAATGAAAAGGGGAAGATCCACATCCAGGGAGACCCCACTTCTAAGAGAGAAAGAGAAATGCCCGACTGGAGTTTTCCAAAATGCATGTGGACAATCCACAGTTATTCTGGGAGAATGTATTTTGGACAGACGAGAACAAAGTAGAGCTTTTTTGTTAAATCACAAAACTCAGTGTTTACATGAAAAAAAAGCACCCAAAAATGGATAAAAATAAAATATTAGACTGTTTTGAGGTGGCCTATGAGTCCTGATCTAAATCCCATCGAACATCTGTAGAAAGAGCTGAGACTTGCAGTTGGGAAACCTGACAGAACTGGAGTGATTTTCTCAAGAGGAGTGGGCCAAACCACAGAGAAATGTAGTTCCAATTCAGTGGAACAGACTAATTCAGGGCTACGGACAGTGCTTGATTGCCTTTATTTTCTCCAAATTCTATGCTTATGAATTAGGTTAATTAGGTGTTTTAGTCCATGCCATTTTCATTTGTTTTAATATGTAAAGTGAGATGTTATGCCATAAATCAAAGCAAAGTTTCTGCTCTCTATTGAATTCTATTGAATGCGAAATGGTAAATACCAAATACTTTTGACAATTTCTACTTAGTTGTAGTTATTTTGTTTGTTTGACGTTTTCAGTCATTTCAAGGTGTTGGGTCTTGAAGAAAAGGGTGATTTAATTATATTTTAAATGAAATGTTTGTTGTGTAAAAAATTAATCAAATACTTCAGTTATTTTTATTAAATTAAATGTGAACTCTGTTACAAAAAACATGGCCAGGATTGCCCCCTACTGTTCATGATAAATCACAAATGAACTATGGACAAAGGTTATCAACTTACTACATACATAACAATAATTTCCAGTCATTCTATTTGTCTACATTTGAAAACCGGCCCCTGGACCTTCTCCATTCCTGGGTATTTTGATGTTTATGAACATGGTAACAATCTCAGAGAAAGTGTTAAAGAGGTCTTACATAACTTAACGGTATATTCATGTCAAATTAATTTGTTTTGTACCTTTATTCAGTTGTGGAATGTCAAGGCAAGGGTAAATAGTCTGAACATTAGCACTAATATTTACCACTGAACAGCCATGCTGTTTAATGCTCTGTTCACATTGTGTTTTCACTCAATCTTTGTTTTCAAAGTGTGAAGAGGGGATTTTATAATGAACTATAATGATTACCTTTACTATACATGTTAAATGATGACCCCTTTGCTATATGTGTTTGCCCTGGACTCCTGTCTAAAGTTGAATGTAGCTTCTTCACAAACAAGGCCCTTCCACGTTATAAAGGAATGTTGTGAGAACTAAGTGGTCGGTAGGATTAGATTTACTATTGGAGCCAGACTGGCACCATCTAGAATTGAGAGACTACTGTATACTATTTGAGCATTGGTCCCAAACACTTTAAAGAGAAATGTATGCAATTAATTAATGTTCTATGTTTGGCAATTGGGATGGCATTAGTCGTTTCTTTTTAGGTAGTTGGCTAGGTAAACCTGTTGTGAGCGTATTGGTAGCCAAGGGACACTATTTTTTATATTTTTCTTGCCCTATACAAAATACCAGTTTACTGTTTTATATCAACACATCAGTATACTCTGAGCTGGTTTTTAGTTATTGTACCATACCTTTACTGAGGGTGTGGCTTGGTACCTGTGTCTGACATTAACATATGGATTCAATATCTCTGAAGCTTGACTTGGTCAATACTACACGTGGTTGTATCCTGTTGAGATATATAACCGTAGTTACACACAGTAGATCAGAGGTTCCCAAATGTTTTGCTAAGTAACCCACCATAAGGGTTGTGCTGAAAAAGAATATATAGAGATGCCAAATAATAAGTAAAACCGTTTATTAATACACATTGCTTCATATTTGTCTTTAAATCAAATTTTCATATGCCTGGAGTGTACAGCAATAATAGCAATTTTGACACTCCTTTACTAATACGTATAAAGGAAACTGCATTTTGGGATACAGCTACGAAAAAATAGAGGTATTAAGGTATTGTTTTTTAGATATACTATATGTAATGTCTCTATATAATGTGGGACACCCCCGACCCCCGACCCTTGCCACAACTAACAGTTTGGAAACTCTAGCAGGTGAATCCATTTTAATAAAGACTAGTGTGCAGCCAATTTAGTAGACCATGAGGCTTCAGTACTCATGCCAAGAAAGAGGTTTGTGATTTTCTTGATTGAATATAAGTTGAGGTGAAGACATATTATAGCATTATTATGATATAGAGTTGAAATCAGAAGATTGTATACAACTCAGCCAAAGACATTGAAACTCAGTTGTTCACAATTCCTGACATTCATTCCTTGTAATCATTCCCTGTCGTAGGTCAGTTAGGCCACTTTATTTTAAGAATGTGAAAAGAATGTGAAAAGTCAGAATAATAGCAGAGAGAATGATTTATAGTGCCTATAGAAAATCATCCTAGCCCTTTGAAAAAAACACTTTTTCTGTCTTACAGCTTGAAATCAAAACCCATAAAAAAAGTTAAGAAAACTATAATAACAGAGTTGGAAAAGTGTTTAGTCCCATGATGTAATACATTGTAAATCCACGTCAACAGTTTATTTACATCAGTCTGTTTTGGATATGTCTCTCTTTGCTTTGCGAATGTAGATTGTGGAATATTTGCCCATTCTTCCTTGAAGAATTTTTTGAGGTCAGTCAAATTTTGTGGTGAGCATCAATTGGCTGCTGTCTTCAAGTCCATCCACAGATATTCAACTGGATTTATGTCAGGGTGTTTCTCAGAAAGTGCTTTTCTGAGAAACACCCCCACAACATCATGTTGCTACCACCATGCTTCACAGTAGGTATGGTGTGTTTTGGGTTGTGCTTGTTTCGGTCAAACATAATGCTTGGAGCTCAGTCCAAAAAGTTCAAGCTTGGTCTCATCTGACCATAAAACCTTTTGCCATTATACCAAAACAAACCACATGGCATTAGAATTTTCCAAGTTTTTTTGCAAAGCAAAAAAGAAGTTATTCTGTATGAGCATCTTATAAAACATTTTACAGCATTTTAGAATGTTATAACTAAGTTGAGAGTGTTACAGAGTGGAGAATGAGGCCATCTAAGACACTGGGGCCTAATGCTTATCTGTTATAGTACGGCATAAGGATGAGTCATCACTTTTCTCCTACAGAGAGGGAACTAGACCATCAATGGCCATCAATGGCTGTGCATGATTTACAGGCAGCAGATAGTTTATAGCTCATAACTCTTTTATCTATTATAAATTAGATTGATACCACAGATCGATTATATATTTAAACCAGGCACCCTAGCAGATCAGGGTAATAGTGTGTGCTCCTTCCAACAAGGAGATGACTGAATGTCTAGAGGAACCTGTTTGCTCCAAGTGATTCAGGGTCAGGAGTTTGATAAGTGTCACTACAGGGTGTTATCTCCCCTATGTGTTTTGTTTTGGTTTGGTTTCCCACTCTTTGTATCACATGATCCCGTCACAGGTTTTTGTCAGCCTATCAGTTCTGGTGTTTAGTCCACACCTGCACCTCCTTCCCTCATTAGTATGGTATTTAGTTCTGAGTGTTTGTGAGTCCTGTGTGGTTCTTTGTTCTTGTCAAGGTACGTGGTTGTTCTGTTTTGTAGACTTTATTATTATGTTGAAATGTTAAGTGTAGTCTAGTCTTGTGTTAAGGTAGTGTTGTCATTTTACATGTTATTTATCATTGTACATAATGTTTCTTGTCTGTTCTTGTCAAGTTCTTCCGTGTATGAATAAATAGATGTTCTGTGAAGACGCGCCTGACTCCTCTCTATGAACTGTGACAGAAAGAACCACCTATTTCAAATCGAGGCAGCGTCTTGTTCTTGGGGGGTTTTCACCTGGGAGAAGGGGTTGGAGCTGGAGGAGCCGATCCTGCCTCCACCGCCGGAGTTTAAAGATGTCCCGGCGATGGAGGATTTGGAGCTCCCTGCTCTGCTGCCACCTGACCTCCCAGAACCCCTGTCGTCCGGACCCCCTGCTCGGCCGACGCCGCCGTCCGGACCCCCTGCTCGACCGACGCCGCCGTCCGGACCCCCTGCTCGGCCGACGCCGCC
>JACXGM010018359.1:0-19098 GCA_016801145.1 Umbra pygmaea | reverse complement strand
ACGATGCCTGGCTCTTGAGTCGGTAGAAAGAAATGTTCAAAAGTAATACATGGCCCCACTACACTTGCGCTAATGAAACACAGAACGAGGAGATTAACTGCTCAATGAGAGTGGGTTATTATCGTTGCTTTGCGGTAGGCAAAAAAATGCGCAATCTAATAGGTACTGATCACAAGTAATACGTTTTAGTCAACAAAACGGTAAGGACACAAATAAAATATATTTTCTATATTAGCTAAGTATATAAACAAGACTCAAACTTGTTGCAACTCATGAAGCTCCCGCAAATCACCTGGTATTACTGTATCTGGCTGTTGCCAACTAAAATGTTGCACAGAGAAAGCGTTTATGGCTTCTTTCGACAAAATACAATGGAACAAAAATAGCATAAGACCTTAGAAAATGAGATTTAAGACTTAAAGACATGAATTAATACAATACATTATCCCTTAAATGTCACCCTTAATATTTTTGAACATGTTCATTCGTTTTGGCTCAAATCTACTTGCTGTTAAACTTATCATCCGGATACTTTGCGTTAATTAGAAGTGAGATAATTAAATATTTAATCTCGAATCAATATTGATTGTCCAATTATTTGCCCAAGTTAGTTTTGGTATTGAAGTAAAAGTTAATGCATTCGTTGTATAACAGTGGCTGGTTATCCCGAAGATGACAGATTTGACGTGTTTCCCCCTTTTGCAGCGACATTACTCTGCAGACAGGGTGCCAATCCTATATTAAATTGCCCTCAGGACTCTTGTAATAGCCAAAATATGACCACATCTCAGATTTTGTCCTCTTGGATGGCTGAAAAATCTCCCGAGCGCTGTCACTGCTTCCGCCTTGACTTCGTGCAAAAAACAAACTTGCATGCGCGCACCTGCGTCAGACTGATTCTGGCTGGACAGGATTTACCGTGAGTTTTCAAAATCACGGTAATCAAAGACGGTTTTAATGAAAATGAAATTTTAAACGGTAATACTAACCGTACAGGCATTTTGTGGTTTACCGTGAAACCGGTAATCGTCCCATCCCTAGTTTATAAATGTAACTAATAATTTCTTTAACATGCTTTCTTTGTTTATTCAAAATAATTGTGCAATTCACTGCAATAATCATTGTTAATTCATTATAAAGCTAGTGAACTGTAACAAAATGCTATTGTATTGTGTGTAAAGAAACAAGAGTATATGATATCAAAATAAATATTTAACATGTTTTTATTAACTATGTTGTACACACAATTTGATTTAATATATTGTAAGTGTCTCGTGAAAACATGATAACATTTGAAAAACATTCACTAGAGTCAGTTTTATCCAAAAATAGACAAATTTTAGCAACACACTACCTGATTATTAGGGCTGTAACGATACACCAAACTCACGATTCGGTTCGTATCACGATTTTGGACCCACGGTTCGATAAAAACCTTGATTCTTTTTTTTTGGGGGGGGGTGAGAAAAAAAATGATATTTTTAGTAAATAACATTTAAAAACCTGTATAAACTGACCAAAGTACAATATTAACTATGCTAATTATTATATATACTAATTATACTAATATTAACAATATACCTAAGTAAAATAAATGAACAGCCGAAGCTATAACACTTATGTTGTCTTTGTAACAAAATACTGTTGAAAGACCAAATGAACTAAACTCCATTGTGGAGATGACTCGGGCATGTCGAAAATCTTTCAATCAAGTTCTCTTACATTTACAAAGTAAATTAAATGGCTTCTGTTTCACACTCGCGACCAGCAGTTCAAACTAATTAGAATAAACTCCACAAAGCCTGGCTGTTCAGTCGGTAGAAAGAATTGTTCAAAAGTAATACATGGCTCCACACTGTATGCGCTGCGCGAATGAAATGGAATGAGAATGTGGAGATTAACTGCTCAATGAGTGGGTCGTTATTTTCGTTGCTTTGATGTACTGAGAGATGCGCAATTTAATACTGATCACAAGAAATATGTTTCAGTAAACAAAGCTGCAAGGACACAAATATCATAAACAATACTCACCAACAGACAAAGCTTATAAGGTAACTAATGAATAAATTAGCTGTGTTGCTGTGAGGTAAACGCATGGAGCTGCCACAATCACCTACTATTACTATAATCTGCCAGCAGTTGCTAACTAAATGTTTCTCAGAGAAAGCGTTTATGGCTTCTTTCGACAAAATACAATTGAACAAAAATAGCATGAATGTCGAATTTCTTTGAGACTTTTTAGAGCTTAAATTCTGGAAAACAAAAGATTAGTTAAGTCTTTTTAATGATCTGCGGACACGTTATTCAACTAGCTTAACTTTGTTGCGTCACATGATTGGAAAGGTAGTCAGATGACACGTAATTGGAGGATGCTTACAGGTAAAATTAAATAATTTATCCTCAACTAGTTTTGTGGTGTAGGTCTACATATTTTATAATGTTCACTTCAAATAATACTAATAGTAATTTAAAGATGTGGTTGCATTAGATCTGGACAGGAAGGATAACTCTGAGAAATGGAAGGGGTGTGTCTCGATTCTGCCTTCTCAGACCGCGACACAGGTTCGTGGGTCTGAGTGTCGCGATTTCGGTTTTATAACGCATATCGTTACAGCCCTACTGATTATTATAATGAATTATGAGCGCCATTATTTTAAAAAGGAATATCTGAGTCTGTATTGCGGGCATAATATAGTGATGTTGGCATAATATAGTGTTGCCAGGTGAAAGGTTCTTGCCTATAGCTAGCACCAGCTCTGACTGTCCTCATGCTGAAAACATGAGTTTCTGCGTACACTCCCGGACACAAGAAGCAAAAATATATATTTTTACTAAAGAAAATTACAAAAATAGTAACGCACAGTGACTTGGATAAGAAACTTTGATTACTGGTTTGGAAATAGTAACCTGTTAGATTACTCGTTACTGAAAAAAAGTGGTCAGATTGAAGTAACGCGTTACCGGCATCACTGGTCACTAGGTATTTTCTAGTCTTTGTTTTTGGTAGTTGTTGTGTTTGGTGTAGTTTCATCGTCCATACGATGGAATAGATGATTAAGTTAGACTCAATGTTTTCTGTTGAGATGGTGAAGCACTGACATCGTGCTATTATTGTGGTAAGCTAGTTCGATTTTGCAATAGAGTTTTCGTTTTAATTATAATTGAACTGATTCCAATCTTTGGACACTTTGTAGTTATCTCTTAGCCCTTCACTATTTATGCTCTCTTCATTTTGCAATCTGCACCGTCAGTCTTCATGGCATGTGTCGCCAGCAGCGAGCCCGGTGTGCAACAGTAATAATCATCCGTGCGGAAACACCGTGCGTGATACAACACTGGTACCATTGATTAAACAAAGCTTCGAGGCAAATCATTTAGCAGAGGCTTTTTAGTAATCAAATTATTCGAGGAATCGTTTTCAGCCCTATACTGCACTCACAAGAACCCCACCTGCAAACAAGGAGTCGCGATAGTACATTAGTCTGACATATCCATCCCTTATCCAGGGCAGCGCTGTACCAATTTTCAATGCCTTGTGCTGGAACTCTGGGCAAAGTTGTTAGATTTTTGCTAAAAGTATGAACGTTGACTTATGTCATCAGGGTTAGGTTAGAGGTCATCATCAGGACTAAGTATTTGTCCTGATGCAACAAAAATTAAACTGCAAAGGAGTGATACACGTTAGTCAGCTGGTAGAGAAGGTACCAACCTGTTGCTGCTGTCCTCTGGGTCATGCAGCGCTGCCTCGATGCCGCTGTCCGTCTCCACCTCCTCGTGCATCTCGGGCTGAACCAGGACTCCCGTGTCTTCATCGGTGAACATCTCACACTCACTGTAAGTGCTCTCAGAACCCAGGTAGGCACTGTCCGTCACCTCGTTTTGCTACAGAAGGGAAATTAGGGGTTAAATATTGGTAGGAACCTCAGCATCCCAGTAGAGTTAAAGATGTAGTTTGGAACTTAAAATGTATAAAGGAATGTTTTAAACCTCCCATTATGGCGTTGATTTGTAATATGCTTTTTATAAAAGAATCAGGAGGTTCATGGTCAGATCTGGGTGAGCCATGGCCCAGTGGTTTTGATTACATGGAGCACAAAATCATGATATAGTACACAATATTCAGGGACACTTTCTAGCACAATAGCACCGCTTTTACCACCAGTGGCCAAAGTAAACTAAGAACAGGTGAATAAAACAGAAGTGTGAAGCCTTACAATAGCTGGTGTTTGTTTGCCAAATCAGTAAACAGATCGTAAACAGACCCAGTTCAGAGGAGTTGTTTTATAAGCTTGTATTTCATGTAGCTGTAAGTGTGCCAACTATTTTTAAATACTGTATGACCGCATCCTGAGCAGGACTGGAAAGTGGTAATGATTAACAAGCTGCTTGGTAATCTTTATCATGGAATTAAAATCAAGCTGCACATAAATCAGTAGTGTGTACGCTGCACAGGCCAAAGTGTAAGACTTGAGTAGGATTAAATATTATACACTAATATTATCACAATGTTTCACTGCACTCGAAAAAACTGACCTTTAATACAGTAGGTCATTGTAATACTGCCGATCCTACAGCTTGTAAATGAAAAAAAGTAGCCATTTAGAGCAACCTCCAAACCAAATGGTATGTCATAAACACTGATTTACCAAGCAAAACCTACTGTTCCCATATTTTTCAACCTACCCAAACACAAAAGCAGTCCCACTGGCTTCTCAGTTACAAATAATATTCAGATTCTGCTACATAACACTCAGCGAGTCCAGAACTAGTTAGACATTCTGTACTAGTCTGCCCCTACCTGTTTGCGCGCTGCTCCAGAAGGAAGAGAGCCCAGAGGGCTGTTTACCGTGCCCAAAACCATGCCGTCTGTTTGGGGCTCACTGACAGGAAGACTGGCCTGTCATGAGACGACGACCCCCCCCCCCTTAGCGCTTCCTCCCTTTAGAAAGTGAGAGTGACAAACAGCATCTGAGCTCAGCTCCAGCTGCTTCTCTAAAGGGGTGGAGACTTATAGTCCGAAGGGCAGTGGAAGCTACCGGCCCAGCCTGATGTCCTGCGACTACCACCCCTCACCCAATCAGAGGGTCAGAAAACCTCATGAACAACAGGGAACATCACCTTGTGAGTTCTTCCACAACTTCATTGACTTCAGTCACGGAACCAACATGACAGGGCAAATCATTGAGCTGACACCTGTTCTGCCTGTATTTACAATCCAGGGCCATATTCTGATGAACAGTCAAACATTTTTCCGGAAGGAGGCCAAACCAGCGTGATGTAAGCCCAGAGATGGAGCGGAGACAGAGCAGACGAGGCTGGTTTGGCTTTGAGAATACACCTCTTCCTTATTAACGAATATGGGTTTGGCCACAATGGCTGTGTGGTGACAGGGAGCGATCCGAACAATGACAAGAACAGTGTACTGAATCGATGAGGGGGTGTTGGTTTCAGATGTAAACAAGCTGAGGTTGAGGGGGAAGAGAGTGGGGGGCGGTTTGTTTTCTCAGTTCCTCCACCCAGCTACCTCACCTCTGGTGTTTTCACAGCAAACAGCCAGGAACAGGGTGACCATTGAGAGGAGCCGTTACTGCCAGGACCCCGGGGGGAAATAAAACTGCGTTCAGGAGCACAGGTGTGGCGTCGACTTAAAAAGTGCCAAGCGTCAACTCTACCAACACAGAAAGGGCCCTTCTTCAAGGCAGGAAATGTGAAAATGTTTGCTGGAGAGAAGGAGCAGTTCATGTTTAGTTCAATGTTTGACTTAGACCAGATCGGTACTGTTGGCGCTAATAATAACAAATCTGTTAAAAAAAGGGTATGGGATTTGACTGAACATGTCAAGTACGCTAGTCGTTAAGAGTTCAGTGTTTTAGTACTGGTTTGAGCTGAACCTGCACATCCAGGGACCTGACCAAACCCTGGCTGGGTACCTTACACTACACTGCAGTAAATCACCATACCAATAGGGGGCGCTAAAGCGACAGTGTACATCCAAGACATATTGCAGCACACAGCAAATACTGCAGTGCTCAAATGCTGAACTGAACAACAGATGAAAGCCTTTGTCTCGCGTAGGCCATCGAGAAGAGTGGTAAATATACAACTCCACCAGAAAGTCAGGAATTTCAGATATGCTCACCGCAGTTGAAAGAGCATAATCGCAAACATGTGCAAAGTACGGCCACAAACTCAAACTATTCGATGCCGGGTCCACAGAAAGAAAAAGTTGGAAAACTCTGCCAGATGCTGTATGACGCCTGCCAAACCGTGGCGTTTCAGCGTGGGGAATACTCGTGGAGTTGTAATGATAGCTTCACTGGCCACTTTATGAATTACTGTGGGAGGGTTGAGTGCACTGAAAGTTCAGTCCATGAAATGTGGAGGAAGGCACCACTGCAGCAGGCAAGACCAGAACAAATCACCACAGGCAGTCACAGCTCTATCCCTTACAGCCCTGGTTCACCACCTTTTTCAGTTACTGTACCACCAACTGAATTCACCTGAGTGCAGACTGTCTCTGACATGCCCCCTTCAGTTGTTACCAGTATGGCTTTATCCTAATGGCTCCTAAAGTACCCCTGGTTGAGAACAAAGCCACAGCAAAGTCCTGACTAAAATCAGCCCACTCTGGCAAACATCCTGCCTCTCGTTGGTACCAACATGTCTGCTCTTACAGCTAGATAAGGGTCTGGATAAGACTGTGTGCTAAACGTCACTTGTAACACATGGTGTAGTGCAGGGCATTCACACTGGTTACCTGGTAGTAGTAACAATGTGACCCACCTCATCATATTCCTCCGGGCAGCCCGCGGCGCCGTCTCCCGGGCTGAAGTGCACGTCGTAAAGCTGCGGCTCAGGACCTGCAGACAGACAGAAACGCTCAACACACATGGACTAAATAAACAGGAGGCAGAAACAAGTCAAGGACTGAACACCAAACATTTGAGGAATACTACTGCTTCACACATTAAATACATGTGAGAGGTATTCAGGTCACGTCACAGTGAACGACAGTGGGCTTGGAACACAAGGTACAGAAAATAGAACAGGCTTCATTGACTTTAAGTCAAGCATATCCTAAAGGAAGTTCTGCTGATTTACCACCAAATGTAAACTTCACGTAAACCAAATGGTTTGAATCTTGTAAAAGCTGGGGTTTACGATGCTGTACAGCACAGATTTTATAGACGTCACATTTCCCAGTTGGAAACACGTTGCAAACATCCTTAAATAGCAATAAGACACCTGAGGGGTTTATGGGATATGGCCACAACACCACTGCCAAAAGGCTTTATCCAAGCACTCCACTTTACATCGTACCCAGGAACAGCTTTTAGCTTTGGCATTGTGGTCATTTATCACATAACCCTGTGGTGCCTCATAGCTGTTATAAACCAGTTCAAAGAACATTCAACACAGTAAAAAGTGCTTAAGTATGAGGGAAGGGGGATCAAATGTCTGCAGCAATGTCCAGGAAAATGTGCTAATGTAAGCTAAAGTGCTTCTTTTAGTGCTGAAGCCTATTTAGAGGAGAAACAGTCATCATGCTTGAAGTCAACATTATGTAACATTTCAAGAGCTGCCGTGTCAAATAGGACTGTTAACGGTGTCAGCTCGAACCAACAGTGGTGACCCCTAATCACACTCAGATCGCTACACTCAGGCAATGCAACATCCCCTGTAAGAACCCGGACAAAGGTGCTCTGAATCCCGAAACCGACCAATCAAAAGCAGACAATAGGGGGGTCTGGGCATTCAGTAGCCGACACTGGGACAGGCTCCTGTTAGGGGCAAACAGAGCTCTGAATACCACACTGCCAGAGTTAAACGGAAACAAAACAGTGCTCTTGACAGCAGCCATACTGGAGCAGGGACTGCTGTTACATACAACAGTCTCAGCTGTTCATGATACAATTTACTGGGAAGGTTAAGTTCCTCATTCGGTGCAGGGAGGTTTCACTTCACAGGGCTGCTTCTACGTTTATATAAGCCAGCAGTGTTTGAATCACTAGGGATTGTCTAAAAAGATGCCCAATGTGCTGAGAGACATTTCTTTTGAATGTCGCTTTATTAAACTGGTTTCTCATGAGCTAAACTCCTTTAGCCATTCTAGACATCCCACGAGCACAACGGGGGGTAAAGCATTTCCAGTGCCAACAGGCTGTCCTTTATTACAGGTCTAGAGCAGTGCTTTAAAACCAGGGGTACCGGAGAAGGCTCATGAGACCATAGGCTTACTGCTAAAATGCACAAGGGGCAGTTCAGAGATATTCCAGACAGATAAATGTAGCTGGTGCTGAATAAACTAAAAACTCTTGGGAACCACGGTTCTAGAACAACAGGCAAAACGACACGAAAACCCAAAAGGCGGCGGTGTGTGAAGTTAGCCAACACTGAAACTGAACTGAGAACAGTTGGAGCCAGAATAACAGGTTTCATGGCTTCAGGAGGAGTCAATGAAGGGTCATTAAGCTAGGTTTGCCTTCTGTGCCTGGCGGCCTGTTCATTTGTGATGGAGTTATTTAACAGACACTTTCATACAGAGCAACGGAAACTCTGACGGTCAAGTGCTTGGGAAGTTGCATTGGAGCTCAGATCTTCACTAGAGCTGTGGGACTCGTGGCTCCAATAAGAAAACACACTCCTATGCAATTCAAAGGCTTAACACACATATCGATTAGATACTCTGGGTGAGGTTCAGAAATAACACAGCAGATTGGGCTTTGATGAATATGCAGAAAATGTTAGGCCACATCACAGGCTTGTTACAGTAATTCAATACAACATTTTACAGTTCTCTCCGGTCCAAGAGGTTGGTGCAGGCATCGGAAAACCTTGTGGTCAGTGGTTCATGAGACGCATAGTAGAACAGAGCGTCAAAATAAATGGAGAAGGGGTGGGTGGGCAGTGAGAGACTGAATTATTTAGCTAAATAGGACTCTCAGCCACAGTCTCTCCACCTTATTCTCTCCGAAACCTGGCCTGGCAGAAGTTCACGTGGCTCGTGTCTCATTGCTTTCCAGCACATTACTTATTAACTGTCAGAGTAACTGGAGCAGCTTTAACCCAGAAACTGTAGGAAGGAACACACCACAACACTGACCAATAGCAAAACAAAGAGCTGTACTGGCAGCCAGGGCAACAGTGTGCTTGCGGCAACGTTGTCAACAGGAACAGTCCGTGTCATGGTCGTACAGCTACAGTGATGTCAACAATCAAGGGAATGATGTCAGCATAGTGTCATGGGAACATTCTCTACATAACTGTACTAATGTGATTGAAGCTTGTGGTGGCTTAGGGACAGGTTAATCTATAAATGGTTTAGTTTGTAGCACCCTATACTTTTCATTGGCAGGCTTAACAGCTGACCTTTGTATAAAGGCTTTGATTGCAGATTAGTCTTTTCACTGACATAAAAAATATATTGCTTTTGTTTAGGTTTCAAAAGGTCACATTTTTATGGAATAGCCTAGTTGTCAATATGCTAGATTTCTGCCTCTGGGCAGCTTTTAATTTGACAGGGGGCTTGATCTTCTGCAAGGCACATTATACTGATTGAAGCTAGAAATAACACGAGCCTACTGCTGTAACATGTCATTGACTGAATTAAATAACACTACTTTAAAATAGCCTCTTTAAACCGTACAAGCTGTTTATTTAAGTAATGCTTTTTCAAACCTTTAGGAGTTTGTTTTGGCCATTTCATCTGAGATTTTCTGAAATATATGTCACAAAGACATGGGCTACATTATACGTTTTTAGAACACTGTTAAGTTAGGAACTGCGCAGATGCAGATATGTAAGATGTAGAGGGGACGAGTGCATAAAGATAGTAGTACAGAAAATAAATGCATGCTCTGAACATGATTGACACATGTGCAGAAGCTCATAGATATTTACAGAGACATGAAAACCAGAGAAAACACTGGTCTGCAGCTGGTCCGTTGCATAAATAAGCACTTCACTTCCTTCACACTGTAGGAATGGCCTCCCATCATTGAAATAGCTGAGGAGGCAGAAAGAAACCTAGGGACCATGTATTCAGGCATGTTCAACTGCCTCAGTTGTAGAAACTTTCAGTCATATTTCATAGACTTTCCTCAAACTAAGTGGCATCTGAATGACACTGTGCCCCATTGCAATAGAGCATGGGTCAACGGAGGCAGCGCTTCATACTGTAGGAACAGACTTTGTGATAACAAATGTCTTTAAGATTCATTAGAGGGTGTACTGTCAACAATGGTGAAACGTCACTGACAAATACATGCAACAGTATCCTCACAAAAATGAGAGTGGTACATTTTCATAGGTGTTTGACATTAAAACTTTGATAGCATTTTTTTCAGCCATTACACGGAACAACAACCCAAACTCACCTCCATTACTGATGGCCGAGATTCCTCGATGGAAGTCCTCGAAGCTGATTACTCCCAGGCCACTAGGATCCAGAAATTTGGTCAGATCCTTCACCTGTAAAACAGAGAGAGCTATAATGAACATTTCAGTCACAGGCAGTTCTAAACCTTACTTCACCATATCTTTAAGTGTTGCCAAACAGCTTTATAAATGAAGCAGATGGCATTCAGTCTAAATGAAGTAATAAACACTGAGTCAATGTCAGCAAATTTAATCACAGTGGAGCATTTCTATTGAAAGATTGTGACATGATACTGTACTTTGAAAACATTTGATAATTAACCACCTAAAACAGACATTAACTCAGTGATTACAGACTATGACTGCAAAATAGACCTTAAAAATCTGTAACATCCACTAAACCATCAAATTAAAGCATTCAGTTAATTGAAAGTTTCAGAACCCTCAGACACAAAACCTGCTTAAATTGCACAGGGTTACATTGTCCATTGACAAGGTAAGTTCCTGAGTTGTGTCCAATCTGTGACAAATACCCTTATTATTCACACTAAATCCTTAATTCATACCAAAATCTTTCTAATAAAATACCTCACCATAAAGTTTTGCTTTCAAATTTCAAAATTTTTATTACATTGTTGCACTATAAACTAAGTTGAGCACACTGCCTTATTAGTTGCATACAACATCGACCAGGTTTTTTCTGTTTTACCATTCGAGTTCCTTGGAGCTCTTTCTGGTGCCTCATGTGCAGCATTGTATCCAGGTGTGGTTGTCAGGGAGTCTGCTGCTAATTGGAACATCCTATTATCCTGAATTGGATGGGTGTGTTTCGGGTGAATCCACCCACAACAAGCAATGGGGAATTGGATTTCGTAGTTTAGTCTCATAACTGCTCTTACCCTCTGTCCAAGATCGTAATGGTTAAATAAGGAGAATTAAATCATTTCTCTTTTGGATTCTCAAACCTATCCTGGGACACCCATTCATCTCAGTGTTTTATTGTAGCCCTAAACTAGCTCATCTGATCCAAGCAGGTAAGGGCTTGATGATCAGTTAACAAGTTGATTCAGGTGTGCTAGCTCTAGGATACATCTAATACCTAGAATTGCTGGGGGTCCCCAGGAGAGATCTAGCAGCCTTATATATTTGGAAGTAGCATTTCCTTTTTATATTCTAATATAAACAAAAATAGAGGCCTCAGTCCATTAAGATGGATAAAGAACTCTAAGTTGCCAAAATGCTGTTTCAGCATGGAAATTGCTATTTCAGGGACCACAAATATAATGTAGTTAACTGAGTAGTCATTTCAACTTAATTGGCTCTGTATTTCTGATGATCTGTTTGGAAGGATCAGCTGATTCCATTACCATTGTGGGTGGAGTCAATAGCAATGCCCATGCAAATACAGGCTCCATAATGGGACATTTGTAGGAATGTTTCATCTATTTTTCTCTATGGTGCCAACTTATGGATCCTGGAAGATGGGTGCAATTATTCCAGTTCACCAGGGGCTGATGAATTCAAGAAGACCATTTGTTTGTCTCTGTGTGGAGTGTCGACATTAAGGTAGCTAACATGCTAAAAGTTCTATCCAGTTTAAAAGGTGCTATTTGTAGAATTGCAGCCATATCAATGGAACTACATTTTCTTTCAAGTGACCAAGCTGGTGTTTTACAAACACTGTAAAAACTGTATTTATTGATCATTTAAAAATAAAAAAGCACATTATATAGGATAAAGATTCTCTATACTATGCAGTGCTTAGTTACACAGAAAATCACATCCTAAAATGCATTATTTACTTTTAAAAAAGACTGGCCGTGCCCATTGACAAACATTGCATGGTGGAGGGAATAATTAGCACATCTACTGAACATCAATTGTTCAGATATTTAACATAAGAAAGTTTGTACAGTGTTTATATGCTGGTAACCGAAAGAGAAAGTTGTTCAGTTCTAACTGCTCCAAATTCTACATACTGTCCCTTTAATTAGGAAATGCACACATTCTGTAGTAAAAAGCAGTCTCTGAAATCCATTTTAGCCCATTACATTTCAGTTTACGATCTTGCCTGACCTGTTTCACCCCTCACAGCCTCCAATCAGAGGTCCACTTGTGTTGTTATGAAGATGTTAATTAAGCAAAGCCAACAACCAAATTGACTTGATATTTATTTGCGATTCCTATCGTCTTGAAAAGATAGGGAGTGACTGGCCTAATGTATGGTTACTGTACTGTATATGTACATCTACGTATCATGATTAATGGCACTGGAAAGTCTCTGTTCATTCCCAGCCATGGCTATAACTGGAACATTACCCTGGCGCCAATGATCTCCTAAACGTGATGAGACTTTTCCTACAAATGAGAGACAATTAGGATACGTTGCAATTATACACATCCCACACTAATTAAGCTGTCAGTCAATCCATTTATAATTTACGATACTTAGCCGGAGTAGGTTTTGTGGGCAAAACTCAAGCAGTGACTATCTGAAAACCATAAATGTCAACATGACAATGAATGTAAGACAATAGAGGACGTAGCACTGCCAGGCACAAAGCCAAAGTCCAACTGACTGGGTTTAACATGGCCATTCAGCAGATTCTTTAACTTTGTGATTAGGCTTTGCTAAACTTTTGTATTGGTTACGAACACCCAAATAGTCAAGCTTTGAGAGGTAGCAGCAGAACCTCTTGAAAATCAATGGATAGCCTTAAAGCCCTCGAGGCGAGAGTGTGACTCGTTTCCTGCTAGCCAAATAAATACAGCTGAGGTGGAAATGGGGGGTCTTGTTGTGCCTGCTTTTCTACTCTGCCTTGCTATTGTTTTCTACAAATCATGTTGGTGGATGAAAGTGAATGCAAAACCAGTTTAAAGAGATTGGATGAATTGGTTTTTTAAACAGCAGAAAATGACATGGACTCTGACATTTGTTTTCAGAAGTGAGAGTGGGCGCCTCCCCCGCCAGTGGAGTTTCTGACACAGGCAACGTGAAGGCGTAGCCAGCGCAGAACACAGGAAAGCCCTCTCTTCACACCTCAGAGCTGAGACAGTAGAAGACAAGCGCGTGTAGGTGTTGGGTTCATTGCGCTGTGCTTTTGTAGTCGTGCAGTGACGAGGGTGGCGGCAAATAAAAAAACATCAGGAGAAAGGCCCGGCCATAATTTTACCGCATCGATAACGGGTCTCGGGGGTGTGGTCTGGAGAAAGCACTGATCATAACAGATGCACTAACCTCAACAGCCACGTCCTGCCATTTACATGGTGGTGATAGGATGGATGGTGGTTTTGCTGTTTTTTTCCTCCATGTGTCTAATCAGTGCTAGAGCACGCCTGACCGCCTCCACACAAACTAAAGTTGTGCAGAGCCCCAGGGAGTAGGAGCTGGCGGTGAGAAACTTTTTCCAGTGGAAGGGTTTCACAATAACTCCTCTTCAAAAGACAAAGTGTGTTTGAAGAACTACAGTAGTTTACTGCGGACACTATCAGCACTAGCCTAGAAGATTGACATGGGGCATGTGTGAATCAAAACAGACACACTGCCATACTAAACAGGGCGATTGGGTTTGGGATAGGGCAGTGTACATTCCACTGAGGATTAGATGGGCCGTACATAAAGGCGGGCCAGGGAAGAGAGCTGCCTGTCACCACCACAATGCAGGCCAAGGGCTTCTGTGATAAAGGGGCAAACACAACAATGGATTGTTAATCCTTGTCCAATTTGTGATCTTCCACTCTTCTCACTGCTGGGGGTGACCTTTATTTTGGAAGGGCAGTGTTATAGAGGGGGTTGATGTGAGATACTTTAACTAGTTGTGACCGAGTTAAAAAAGTAAGCAGGCTTTAATATTGCAAAGGGGGATTTCCTGCACATTACATATCAGTTAGACCATCGTTATACCTTAGGGAAATTAAAATGAGATTGGATGGTTAGACAGACTACAATCTGAATCCTCCGTCACATTCAGGCTTTTTATCTCCATTGTCTTCTCATTCCTCCTAGCCCAGTTCCATTTGAGTCCCTGGCCACACATTAGCCTAACCCTTTAGTGGTCAGGCCTTCTAGCAAAATGTTCTGTTGTTTCCATGTTGTAGCCTCCAATCCTCCATACTTTTGCCTTGTCACACCCTGAGATACTACCTCCTCGTCCTGGTATGATTCCGGGATGGAATTTGCATTCAAGTCTGAGGAGCCATTAGAGGATCTGAACATTCATGCAAATATCTGACATTATAATCAACCATATTTGCAATTTAGTCTTCCATCCTGAACTAGTAATGCAGGAAATTACCAGTAAAGGTCCAGAAGTGATAGTCAACTGTTCCCTGTCCACAACTACTTGTGACATCTTTGATGGCACAAAACAAACTTGCCAAGACCTTCCAACATAATAAAAATGTCAAGCTTAAAGGCATAATAAAAAGCCCAGACAGACAACATTCACCACATTGAGAAAAGACGTTGCTGTAAACCCAGTCTGTTTTACTTAACAACATTATCTTTAAGGAGTTCTTCAGGATATAATTTTGTTTTTAGAATGGTGCATTTAAGTCAGTCACATTAACTGTTGTAAAATATTGTCTTCTTGAAAAATGACTGAGAAGCTTGTTTTTGTGCTTAGCAGGGAGGAATAGCTAAGATGTTTTTGTAAGTAGTTTTAGTTAAAGGACAACAGTTTCTACCTGGGCATTCACATAAACTACATTGTCAAAGTGTAGAGTTGAGACCATAGCAATGCAGTCTCCATAGCATCAGCAGTACAATGGCCCATACTGAAAAGCTCAATTACTTTCAAAGTGGCACCATCATGGGATGCAACTTTTCCAACAAATAAGTTTGTCAAATTTCTGCCTTGCTGGAGCTGCCCCGTTCAAATAAATGCTGTTGTTGTGGAAACATCCGGGTGAAACAACAGCCAAGCAGTGAAGTGGTAGATCAAACAAGCTCTAAGAATGGGACTGCTGAATGCTGAAGCATGTACAACTCATCTGTCCTCTGCCGCAACACTCCTTACTGATTCCCAAAATGCCTATGGAAGCAACATCAGCAAAATAACTGTATCGGGAGCTTCATGAAATAGGTTTCCATGGCCAAGAAGCCACACACAAAAGCCATGATTATGGAATGAGAAATTAAATTAGCATCTGTCCATAAACTTTTGGCCACATACACTAAGCTTTTTTATATATAAATAAAATGTATTATACTGCAGGGAGGGCACAGACAGTGGCTGGGCCGGGGCTCAAAACCCACGTTTCTGGGGGGCACGTGTGTTAGGGAGCTCAGTTGCTACACCAAACTTCGTCAAAAGTGTAGTATATTCTACACTGTGTGCATAATTATTAGGCAAGTCAGAATTTTGACCATATCATCATTATTATTATTATTATGCATAAGTTCCAACTCCAAGCTGTATAAAGTTGAATGCTTATTGGAGTGATGTGTAATTAGGTGATGTGTAATGAGGGAGGGTGTGGCCTAAGGAGATCAACACCCTATATCAAGGTGTGCGTAATTATTAGGCAGCTTCTTTTCCTCAGGCAACATGGGATGAAAGAGATTTAACTGACTGAAGCAAGTCAACAATTTAAAAAAGTATTTCAGAAGGATGCAGCAATTTTGAAACTGCTAAGATATCGGGGCGTGATTACAGAACCATCAAATGTTTTGTTGCAAATTGTCAACAGGGTTGCCAGAAATGTGCTGAGAAAAAATGATGTAAATTAACTGCCAACGATTGCCAGCAGGGTGGAGGTGGAATACTGGTATGGCCTGGTATTAATAAAGATGAGCTAGTTGGATCTTTTTCAGGTTGAAGACTCAAACTCAACTCCCAAACTTACTGCCAGTTTTAAAAGACACTTTCTTCAAGCAGTGGTACAGAAAAGTCTGCATCTGAGACCAACATTTTTATGCATGACAATGCTCCATAGCATGCTTCAAAGCACTCCACTGCATGGCTAGCCAGTAAAGATAAAATAATGACATGGCCCACTTCCTCACTTTGACCTAAACCCTATTGAGCACGTCGTCCCTCCTTAAACGGTTGATTCATGGTGAAGGAAAACAGTACACCTCTCTGAACAGTGTCTGGGAGGCTGTGGTTGCTGCTACACAAAAAGGTGATTGTCAACAAATCAAGAAACTGACAGACTCCATGAATGGAAGGCTTATGACTGTTATTGAAAAGAAGGGTGGCTATATTGGTCACTGGTTTGTTTTGAAAATGAGTTGTTTATTAATCTCACTTTGTGTAAAACTGTATGTTTTTAACGGAAACATGGCTTGATCAGAATGTGGCTATATCCCTTATTGAGGCATGCCCACCAACTTACCTATAGTATTGCAGTCACTGGCCTATAAAGAGATTGTTTTCGAAGATTTTACTACTTTTGAGTACTTAGCAATAGAAATGCTAGAAAGCAAATGTTTATTTGTAACAATATATCGACCTCCTAAGCAAACCCTGTGCTTTATATCTGAGTTCTGAACTTTCAACTATTTGTGTTACCAACTTTGATAAAATCTTGATTGTCTGGGATTTTAATATCCATGTAGATAACAAAGTTGATCGTAAAGCAGTTGAGTTTTTAGAAGTTTTAAATTCTTTCAACTTTACACAACATGTCAATGAATCTACACATAATAAAGGACATACGCTTGATCTTATAATTTCACATGGCATTAATGTTAACTTAAATGAAATAAACCATTTAGCAATCTCAGATCATTTTTGTTTCTTTTTTTATTCTAAAATTAATACTATACTTCATCATAAAAACAATAATTAAAAAACGTTATTTTAATACACTTGAGTCTTTTACTAATAAGCTTCTACAAATGCCTTTAGTTTTAAGTGAATTGTCTACTGTACATGATGAGGTTGATAGTTTTAATGCCTCTTTAAAATCAACTCTCAATAAAGTGGCGCCAGAGAAAATTTAAAAAAATTGATGTCTAAAAATATGCTATGGGAAAATGAACGCATCTGTCAGCTTAAGAGGGAATGCAGTAAATCAGAGCGTTTATGGAGAAATACTAAATTAACTGTTCACCATGAGATTCTTTTGTTTAACATTTAACAGTGTGCTCTGAAAGACAACTATTCTATTCTAAAATTATTAACGAAAATAAATAAAAATCCCAGACTATTTTTCTCTACTATAGATCAGTTTTATATAACAAACCATATAATTAGCTAGACCAGCCCTTGGTAACTGTGTGTGAAGATTTTGCCATGTTTTTTAATAATAAAATAACACAGATCAGATCTGCTCTTGATCATACCGATATTTTTCCCATGGATGAATTGGGAAGTTATCCACACCATAAAATGGAAATGCTCAGGACAGTTAATAAAGAAAATCTTATGCAAATTATTTCTCAGATAAATTCCTCTTCAAGCTATCTTGACCCTATACCAACAGTATTTTTTTAAGAGGTATCACACTGTTTGATAGACTATCTCCTTTATATTGTTAATTGTTCCCTGGAAACAGGAATTTTTCCGAATGCTTTTAAATGTGCTGTTGTGAAGCCACTTTTAAAGAAACGAAACCTTGATTGCTCTCTCCTTAATAATTACAGACCAATTTCTAACATATCATTTCTAAGGAAGATTCTAGAAAAAGTTGTATTACAGCAGCTTAATAATTTTTTTGATGAATATAATATTATATAAATATGAGTCAGGTTTCAGACAAGGTCATAATACAGAAACAGCTTTACTAAAGGTAGTAAATGATCTGAGATTAAATGCAGATAAAGGCAATGCCTGTTTTAGTGCTGATCATTAGCTGATCATTGTAGCTGATCATTGTATTCTGCTTAACAGATTGGAAAAACTTGTCAGTCTCTCTGGTAATGTTTTAAATTGGCTCAAAACATATATAACAGAAATGAACATTTTAGTTAACATAGGTGACTGTATATCAAAGTTACACGAAATAAAACAAGGTGTTCCACAAGGATCAATTCTTGGGCCTGTTTTATTTTCATTATATATGCTCCCCTTGGGCAGCATAATTAATCAAAACGACATGAATTATCATCTTTATGCTGATGATATACAGTTCTACATCTCAGTTGAGTTAGGAGATGCTGTTTTATTAGAGTGGCTGGCTGATTGTCTGTCCAGTATCGTGAAGTGGATGAACACATTTTTTAAAAAATTGAATTGAAAATTCTTATTGTAGGCCCAAAATATGATCGGGAAGGGATAGAGGCTGGATTGGGTCCCCTTGCCCTACAATCTAAGAAAAAAAGATCCTAGGTGTCACTTTGGACTGCGATTTGAGTTTTAAGTCTCATATTAATCAAGTGACAAAAACTTGTTTCTATCACCTGAGAAATATAGCCAACCTTTGTCCTTTTTTATCTTTGGATGATGCCAAGAAACTCATTCATGTTTTTATTTTCTCATCTTGATTATTGTAATGCTATGTACACTGGCCTACCTAAGGGTACTATATCGAAACTACAATTGATACAAAATGCTGCAGCCAGAGTACTAATGAAATTAAAAAGTAGAGAACATATTACACCGGTTATAATGGAATTACATTGGCTACCAGTTCATCAAAGGATACATTTTAAGGTTATTTTATTTGTTTATAAAACTCAGCACAATTTGGCACCTTTATACATTTAAGACTGTCTGTCAAGGTATTTTCCAAATCGTGGATTAAGATCCTCTAATGCTAATCTTCTCGGATATT
>JACXGM010018358.1:0-19098 GCA_016801145.1 Umbra pygmaea | reverse complement strand
TTGTTTTCAGCCCAAGTAGTGCTGGGTTCCTTCCGCGGCTTGCTGTTTGTTTGTTCAGATTTCGATGCTGAAAACGAAATCCAATACAATTTTATAAAAATAATGTTGTGTTGATAATGTCCTAATAACGGAGTTCGAACCGCGGCGTTTAATAACATAATATGTAGTATTATACGCAACAGACAAACGAAGCGACCGGTGTAATTTACAAGTTGGACCAATCAACGTGGACCTGGGAAAAGGGAAAATGGAAAGACTCTGCTCTGGAGTAGGAGCTAAAAAGGTTATAGGAACGGCAGTGCGAGGAACTAAATAATCCCGCAATTTCTTCTATCGGAACACGAGAAAAAAATGGTTATAGGAACGTTATGTTCTAGGAACTGCAAAAATCCCTGCGGTCGGAAAGCGGCTAATGTGAGAGAGGCCTTTAGTTGCTTAGAAGTTACCCTGGTTTCCTTTGTGAGCTCTTGGATTGATCTTTGTTGGTCGACCACTCCTAGGAGGGAAAAAATGGTCTTCAACCTCCACCATTTGTACACAATCTATCTGATAGATTGGTGGAGCCCAAATCCTTAAGAGATGGTTTTGTATCCTTTTCCCACCAGATGAGCGTGAGCAACACTTTTTCTGAGATCCTCAGAAATCTTCTTTGTTCATGCCATGGTACACTTCCACATGCATGTCATGTGAAGATCAGACTTTAATAGATCCCTGTTCTTTAAATAAAACAGGGCGCCCACTCACACCTGATTGTCATCCCATTGATTGAGAAAACCTGACTCTAATTTCACATTCAAATCAACTGCTTATCCTACCTAGAGGTTCACATACTGTACTTTTGCCACTCACAGATATGTAATAATGGATCATTGTCCTCAATAAATAAATGATTAAGTATCCTACTACAATTGTTTGTTTAATTGGGTTCACTTGATATACTTTCAGGACTTCTGATCTAAAATCTGATGATGTTTTTTATCAAGGCAAACATTTTCAAATCGTATTAATCACAGAAATAAAAGGTGATTCAAATCAGAGCACATCTTTAATGCCATGTGTTCAAATGCTAGGATGATATGTTTAATGTTTTTTTGGGGTACATATACTGGAAAAAGTCAAACAACCATGCAAGCAACTATAAACATTGAAAGATGAACCTGAAATGTGTTAGTATGAAGCAGTTAAGTCCGACTGGAAAGTGAGGGGTCAAATGAAATGCCTTCTTCCATTAAAGCTGCCTCATTTGGCCTCGTCCCTCCAGTAAATCAAACGCACATTCACATGCCCACATACGTCAAACGTTACATTGAGTAAGAAGGTGGTGTTCAGCAAGTGTCATAATACTCTCAACGTTACGCTAATGGTTATCCATCAGGGATTTATCATCAATTATATTCTCCACAACTTTGAACTTTGGAGTGCAGATATATCGGTAATATTGGTGGTAAGCTGTTTGTTGTTTAACTGACAGGGGTGGAATCTTTACATACCTAAATATTTCCTTGAGCTCGATTGCTTTCTTACTGTTGGACTTGGTGGTTTTGGACTCATCCAGAAAGGCTCGGGCATAGGCCATAGGACCTGCATTCACCTGAGGCATGCAAAAACAATTGTAAAAAAACAACAAAAAAGTAATCAATATCTTGGCAATTCATCCATGTCATCATTGTTAAAAACACAGCAGCACCAATTTCAGTATTGTTATATTTATTATTATTATATAGGGCCTCCTCGAGGCACCTCAGACGCTCCACAGTTTAGCTGTAGCTGCTGAACTAGCTCACCGTATTAATTAATCAAGGGCCTCAAGAAGATGAGGTGAATCAGGTGTGTTGGCTCAGAAATCAATCAAATACATGGAATGGTTGGGGTGCCCTGAGGAGGGAGTTGAAAACCACTGATATAGGAACTACGAGCCACAGGGGTTTATGTGTGTAGCCAGCCTTGTATGTAAGCACCTGTATGAATGCTAACCCATTATACATTATTTAAGAGGCACGGCTGCTGTCCCGTGTGCTTGTTTCTACTTCTGTTCCCACTAATCGTATCTAATGACCATATCACACGTTTACTGTTAGCCTATAGATCTCCGTAATAGGTATCCAAGCTGAATGCAATTATTAATCATTGTCATATTTGAGTCCTATCGTTTGTGCATGTCAGCTGTCGCTCATTGTCCTTGTCAGGTACGTGTTTACCAGTATATATCTAGTGCCACTGCCTTCTCTAATTGTAGAGCTATTCCATTAATGTTTTTGCCCCTCGTAGCAGTTTTTTTTTTTGTGTTTATGTGATTAAACACTGTTTATTTTCAACATCCTTTGTACCGATTTACTCCACACTATGCACACGATTTTCACTGTCTATGCAATCCCTTCTGCATTTCTGTGCATGTGACAAACTTGATATTCAGTTTAGTAACATTTAGTAATGTTATTTTCTCAATATACCCAAAACTCCCATTTCCCAGATCTAGGGATGTTACTCGCCTGCACACAGTGTTGTAGCTAGATTAACACACCTGCACAGAAACACAGCCCTGCAGTTTGAGCTGCAACTGGATCATGTCCACTTCCTGAGAGGAGCAAAGTTTGGTCAGCTCGGCGGTGCGCGCTCGCATCTCATCGATGGCCACGTCCACGGGCTTCATCTCCACCTGCTTCTCACCCGTCACCTCAACGCGTTTCTTCACATAGGGAAAAGTGTTGGCAGCTGGGTGAAAAACACAGAACAAAAAAGTCAAGTATAAGACAATGTGCTCCTACACTCTTAAACCTGCAATTTTCCACATAACCTCCAGGAAACACTGCCTAGAACATGATAACATTAATTTATGATGAAAACATTGAGTGAGGTTCCCAATTAGTGTCTCGGATGTTCTCTTTTTATGGTACACTCTAAAATAAAATGGGTTCTAGTAAGGTTCTTCGTTGGCTCTGGGGGTTCTATTACTATTAGCTTTCAAGTATATTTCAAGTGACTGACAACAATTGAAATCAAAATGGTAAAGCTTTTGCTGACCAATTAAAGCATGATTTGCTTTCCATGTTATTTCTAGCCTTGTTGTCTATGGCAGTACTGTGACCAGTACACTGGTCTTTTGTTCTAGTGGCCTGGGTTCAATACGAAATGCGACATATGTATAATGTATATATTTTAAACGTGCAATATGTAATTTTTGGCCGCCAGGGGGCTCTCAATCAAAACAATAGCAAAAGATGTACTTGGATGACGTCGGGAGGTTGCGTGGGATCATGGGTTTTGTTATCGTCGTCAACGACAACCTTCCAATCTAGCGTCTCCGGCAGAAAAAATGTTCACTGACAAAGTAATATATTGTTAAAAAAATTATAACTTCATTCACGTTATGTTTGGTGGCTCCCTGGAACTTAGAACAACTAGAGCAGTCACAGGTTATATGACGCCATTTACGGGTGACAAAATGAAACGTGTCTTCGAATTATATTACAAATTTCTCTGGATTTGAAAGTTAGTGGAAACATTTAGGATAATGTAAGTACACAACTAAGAAATATATATAATATATGTATAGTGATGTTTGCTTTTAATGCAACGTATGTATTTTGTTATTGTTTTGATTGATATTACATATTGTACCTTTAATTTCATTTTCACATTAATTTGCAAATATCGCAAAATGGCACGAAGTGTATAGTTTGAGTAGGTGATTATCCTATCAAAGGAAAAATCCAGCCATCAAACACCTGAAAGTCATTTTCAAAAAATCACCTTTTCAATGCGTTCTGAATTCCCCAAACCAGCCACCGTAGATTTGTGAATTGTATCCTGTTTACGTCACTGAGTTACTCTTTGAAACTACAGCGGGTAGGGTTTAGTTGTATTCCTATCTCGTTTACTTCACAACCCTAAATCTTGTTAATTGGATACAAAAATGTGTACTTTGTGTCGGAATACTACACATTTCATTCTTCTTTAAAAAGCTACATAGCTATATATGAATAGTTAGAGCTGGAATTTTTTTAACAATGGTGAGTGCAAGTGAGAAAATACCTGAAGAGCTGAACAATTTCAACTTTGATCAAGTATTATTGATTGGCAATAACCAACCAAATATTTGAGCTGGAATACAGTGAAGAAGAAATATAAGAAGGGCTCCTGCCCAAAGTTATCGGTTCAATCGGTCAAGCTCTCAATGGCAACAGAGACAGAGGGCACTATCTTACACCCAGCACAATTAACTTTTTACAACAAAGCATGTATCATTCCTATCTTGCACCGCTGGCATCACCTGGGTCACCCTAAAATTCAATAAATATATTCAGAATAAAAGAGTCTAGAGTAACTAATTAAGTATATAAAAATAATATGACCTTTTCCTCGTAATTTACATCTATACAAAAATGTAATCTGTTGTAGTTTGCACCATGTACGTTAAACACTATGGACCAGGGTTTGAATCTCACCAGATCCTTGTTTCCTCCATCAGTCAAAATGAACAAAACATCTATGCAAGGAATCACAAGGAATACTACTCACCAGCCACTCCATTAGCTACAGCTGGCTAGTAACGGGTTGAACATAACTGTCTTCATTCTTCGTGGCATAAATTCAAATTTCCCAGATCTCAATCCAATTTAGCATTTAGACCTGGAGATTTGCATCATGGATGTTTCCTCAAAAATGTTGGTCCACATTGACATTATTGCATCACGCAATTGCTGCAGATTTTTTGGCTGCACATCCATGATGCAAATCTCCCGGTCTAAATGCTAAATTGGATTGAGATCTGGGGAATTTGGGGGCACTTGGAATACAACGAACTCATTGTAATGTTCAAGAAACCAGTTTGAGATGATGTGAGCTTTGTGACATTATCTTGCTGGAAGTAACCATTAGAAGATTGGTACACTGTGGTCCATAAAGGGATGGACACAGTCAGCAACAATACTGTTGTAGGCTGAGGCATGTAAACAATGCTCAATTGGTACAAAGGGACCCAAAGTGTTCCAAAAAAATATCCCCCACACCATTACACCACCACCACCAGCTGAACCATTGATACAAGGCAGGATGTATCGATGCTTTCAAGTTGATTATGCCATATTTGTACGATACAATCTGACTGGCGCAGAATCCACGCAGGTGTCCCCTTCTGACATCCAAGTGAAAACATGCATCTCTGCATGGATTTCAGCTCACCAACTCAAGCTCAACCCTGACAAGACTGAGTTGGTCTTCTTCCATGGGAAGGCCTGTACCATAGAAATTGAATATATATAGAAGCCTTATTGAACTGTATTTCTTGGTCATTCGATTAGTACACAAAAAAATGGCGAATGTTGTTAGTTGTCATGGTAACAACATGCGTCAGTGGGGCTGTAAAGTGTGTCGTACTACTAGCTTGAGAGTTTCAGTTAAAAAAAACATTTGACAAAGGACCAGGAAGCAGAGACGCAGTTCAATAGCAAATCGTTTTTCTAAGATTTGGTACAATATTTCATTACTAAATAAAATTCTGAGAACATTTGATGCGAGAAATCAACTGTGTAGATTTTAAATATTGGCTTTTTTACGAATATTTATGGCGAATCGAAAATATGCTTAAACTTTTTCGGAAGTGAGAATCTCCATAAGAGCCTGCGGGTGTAAGATAGCTAGCGAGCCAACACTGTTTTGTACCTTAACATTTATATCTACTTGATCACATTGTTTGCCACTATTATTGAAGTTAAGTGCTGATTTAGTCAACTTTATAAGATAATGTACATACATAGTCAGAGACAAACGCTAAAATAGCATATGGCCGTTCTGAATAAGCCTGGCTGTCAATTGTCGTGTTTGTGTACTGCAGACGGCGTCCGTGAGGTGGTATTATTGCGCAATACCAGCAAGAACACGTCGTCTCAGTCAGCAGCGTTATGTGCTCGTCACCTTGAGTTCATTCTTCCAAGAACAACTAGCAAGAGCGTTCTCCCCAAGAACACAAGTCTGTTCTTTGCATTCTTGGTTTTGAGAAACAGCCTCAGAGTCTAAGAATGCAATGTTAGACACGACCGTAGTACTAGCAAATTCCTCTTCACAGCAAGACAGGCTATGTCGATCTTCTTCTTTGATATAATGGCAGATCGCAACCATCTGAATGGTGCATACACCGCCACCTACTGTCAGGCCATGGATATATGTTAGCGCAGCTACTCTGTTGCTGCTGCAAAACTAAATAGTGAGTCCGCGACTTGCCGCAAATCGGTTAGATGCGGAAGTAGGCCGTTTGCACTGGAATGGTACACTTAAAAATGGCTGCCGCTCTGACCATTCAGCTATAGCTATTTGCAGTGGTATGGCACTTCTATATATATTCAATTTCTATGGCCTGTAC
This sequence comes from Umbra pygmaea, assembly GCA_016801145.1. Taxonomy (NCBI): domain Eukaryota; kingdom Metazoa; phylum Chordata; class Actinopteri; order Esociformes; family Umbridae; genus Umbra; species Umbra pygmaea. The sequence continues at coordinate 12,740 of JACXGM010018358.1, read as the reverse complement.
ACTCCAGGATATGTCCATCACAATTGATAAGTGCAGAGTGTCACCATCTCAGAGTGCAAATAACCTGGGCGTGACCCTTGACGATACCCTCGCTTTTTCTGCTAACATCAAGGCTGTGACGTGTTCCTGCAGGTTCATGCTCTATTGTAGAACATTCAGAGTACGACCTTAATCTCAATTCTGGATTACTCTAACTGGACTCCCAGCACGTACCACTAAACTGCTTACAACTGATTCACCTGCTGTAGCCAATCTGCTTCAAGGTTCGACATGTTAAGCAGAAAGCAACTGAATGAGATTTTAGTAAGTCTTGAACAGCTTGAACAGTCTGGCCATTCTCCTCTGACCTCTGCTATCAACAAGGCATTTTCGCCCAGAGCACTGACTTGCTGCAATGTGATTGGTTGATTAGATATTTGCGTTCACAAGCAGTGGAACAGGTGTACCTAATGAAGTGACTGGGGAGGGTATATTTTCCATTCAGAGCTTATGAGATTTAAGAATTTTTGAATTAACCAATATGGGATTTATTAACTATTAGATAAAGTTTCAATTCAAAATGAATAAGGCAAATAAAGAACCACTAACAATGACTTCTCCAAAGAACATGTGAAACCATTACATTTAGGTTTGATCCAGAACTGTCCTAGGAATAACCACTTGCAATGAGGTCTCCCTGTCACACCCTAATTCTGTTCACCTGTTTTACATGCTATTTGCCTGTGGCATAATTAAGAATATTCAGTGTACAGAAATCTGCCTGCCTATCACCTGATTCAGCCGGCTGTCTGCCGGTGCCTTTAGTGACTCTACTCTGTGTACCAAACCCTGCCTGCCCATCATCTTATTCAGCCTGGATTAATAAATACTGTACATTTTAAGCCTTCCTCCTGTGTCTGCACTTGGGTCTCGGTCGGAGCTGCGCTACTTCCAGCAACCAATATAAGATCTTTTGATAACCCTTTTATTAAAGGTTGTGTTATTATTGAACCAAAGTTGGATCTTAAGGTTTTCTTAGAACCAATACCAGAAATAACGAGGACACTTTATAAAATGTTCTACAATATGGGATCTAACTAGAAAAATTGAAATTAAATGTACCCTGTGTACATCTCTTTCAGTGATCGTGTTCCAAGAGCTGTAGAACAATTATTTCATGATCTGAATTGCAAATCTGAAAAGCAGTTTAGATGGGTCAATGATTTCCTACACAATGCTGAATTTATTTAGCTATCCAAACAGTTGTGATTGCACAAAGGCCTGCTTTTTGATGTTATAAAGCACTGCATACTGTAGGGAATCATAATCTGATATACATCTTTTTTGTTTGTTTTAAAAATATCTAGAAATAAAGTTTTTACATTGTTTGTAAGCTGGTCAGCTGGAATGAGAAAGCCGTTCAATTGTTACTGCTCAAATTCAAAACATGGCATATTTTAAGGTCTACCTAGAACCATAAAGAATTTATAAGAAAACAATGCGGGATGTGTGAAGAACAATAAAAAGATTCATAAAGAACCATATCAAGATGAACTGACATAAAGAACCATAACCAGTTCTTTTATAAAAAATGTTGGGTTTCCAGATATTCCAAGATATTTGCTAGAACCCCAACATTCTATGCTTTAAGGACATATGAGAAATGTATATATAACTTAAATATTGCATTTGTGAGCCTAGATTTGATTCCATAATGTATTTTCTATGAATTGGAGAAAAAACATTGTTTTCAAGACGCGTAGCTGACATTAAATAGTCGTAACATTGTGCATTTTACAGCTACACTAAAACCAAGATATTTGCTAGAATCCCAATTTCTATTTTGACATTCCATCTCATTTGAGGCACATGTGTACAAGGAATGTAGCTCACATTATGAGGGGCAATTATTATTTTTGTTATAGCTACTCTAAAATAAAGACATTTGCTACATTCCTGAGTGTCCAAGCTTTCTGTAGATATATAACATGTATATATAACCTAACAATGGGACTTGTGAAGTGTGATTCTAATCCAGTTTTATTTTTTTGTGGGGGGTGGAAATCTACAGGTTAAAACAAATATTGTTTTCTAAAACAACTTGGCTGAAAAGTTTTTTTATAGATCCCTAGCAAAACATTGGTCCTTGATAGATCCAAAATTGGTTCTGCTATGGCATTACTCTGAAGAACCTGAATTATTTAAAAAATATTTATATACTATAAATATATACTATAAATAATATAATAATTTAGATCCTGTAGAACTAGCATTCTTAAATGGCCTTGCTGAGACACTCTGAAGAAGCTAACATTTTAAATGTACAGAACGACTAAGATAGGCTCCTCCGAAGCAAATTCAGTTTGTAGCAACATTTACAAAAATGCCTTGTATATTCATTACTCAATGTTAACACGTCTAAACAAACAAATGCACACAAGACAAGCTGCTAATGTATATTTGTCTACAGATGCCAATTTTTCATTTGATATATCTGCTTTGGAAAACATGATATTGTGGCAAACACATCCTGCCAACCTCGACCTTCCCCGCTGAGGGAGATAGTGCTCCCTACGTTGAGCACCACAGACAGCACCTAGGAGAAACACAAGCAGGTGCCTGAACAATCCAGAGGCAGCTAGTAGGGGCTGTCCCTACTACACAGCAGCCTCTAATCAGGACCAGTTGGAGTGGGTATAAACTGTGTGTCTCCTCTATGCCAAGCAAATAAGACAATGCACAAACCTGAGCTGAGCGAGACACACCCAAACGCAACTGAGTCACGTTTCCATCAGTGAATGTTGTTTTTTTGTTTTTATTTGAGCCATCTGTAGTTTCCTTGTTTGTTTGTATTGATAAAATGCCCTCAGGCCTCACGCACATACTCTACCTGCCTCTGTGTCCTTTCCGTGTCCTGCTAAAATATGCAAATACAATACAAATAAGGTACCATTTTCAATCAGTCATTTCCAACAGCGATAGACATTTGCAACATTGATGCAACAGATTTGCAACAGATGTACATTTTAATCAATTGAATGCCAACTTGTTGGATTCCTAACCAAAACAAAAAAAATCCCTGGGTGTTCCAAACCTTTCGTCCAGTAGTGTATAACATCCTGTCAGCATTGTGGGCGAGTAGTTACCCACTGAGCAAAATATTTTGAAAGAAGTCTTTTCAATGTCTATTCAACCACAAATACGTCTTTTCAACGTCTTTTCAACGTCTTTTCAACCTCAAATGCTTAAAGGGTTATATGCTGAGAGGACCTAGACAGGTTATCCAGCTGTCGTTTGATGCTGTTCATTAAAACTTTTAAAATGGTAATCGTTCTTTTAATCTCTTTATCATCCCAATGGACAAGTTCAGGTCATTTAAGCTATGGTCATATAGTGCTCCAGTTAGCAGAGATAGTGTATTGCTAGAGGGTTTATGCTACCCTGTCACCCAGCTGCTTACAGAAATATAATTTGTATAAACTGGATTAGTCATTGGTTAGCTAGAAGCCTTCTCCATCAATGCAAAGATGTATTCATTCCTTATAGCTGTGGGAATCATGCTGAACAGCTGTTTAGCACCCTAATCACACTTTTCTATCTCTAGCCCAGTGCTATAAACAGTCACTTTTTAGGTTTGTGAACTTCCTCAAATTGCTTAGAAGTTAGTACAGTTCATTGAACAACAAATAAATCAAGGTGCATGTACAGTGAAAACGCTCAGAAAATGTCTGTCTGGTGCACAACACAGACTGCTATTTACATTAAGTCATTGATCAGACACCTTTATCCAGAGAGACAGTATTGAGTGAACAAAAAGGTTGAAATAAGTAGGTCATGTAAGTGGGCATTAATATGAGTTAGCACCCCCTTTGTGGCTATAATAGCTGACACTCTTCTGGGAAGGCTTTCCACAAGATTAGGAAAAGTGTCTGTGGGAATGTTTGCCCATTCAGCCAACAGAGCATGTGTGAGGTCAGACACTGATGTTGGACGAGAAAGCCTTGCTCACAATCGCCTTTCCAATTCATCCCAAAGGTGTTCAATGTGGTTGAGCTCAGGGCTCAGCGTAGGCCACTTGAGTTCCTCCACACCAAACTCATGGAACCATGTCTTTATGGACCCCACTTGGTGCACAGTCATCATAGAACAGTAAAGGGCCTTCCCCAAGCTGTTGCCACAAAGCTGGAAGGCCCTAATTTTCTAAAATGTTGTTATATCCTGTAGCATTAAGATGAAAATTTACTGGAACAATCCTAAAATCTAAAAAACAGCCCCAGACCAATTATCTCCATTAGTAGAGCCACATAGTTTTGGCTAAATAGTGTGGGAAAATTTAAATCAACAGATACTGCCAAACAATTTAAAAGGAATGTTGCAATGTTGTCAAGATAGTTTGTAAAAGGGATTTAAGTTGCAATACTAGGTTGTAAATAAACATTTTAAAAGGTTTGTATTGTTGTTAACAAGGTTGTAAAGCGGTCTAAACTAAATGGTTTAAAGTGTTGGAATGTTGGCTTTATGGCTCGAAAAACGTTGGAAAGATTTTGTAAATCCAACTAACTTGTGAGTACACTCCTTCTCTTGCACTGTTCCTCCACGCCACCATGTTTCTTCCCTGTCAGTGTGTACGGTGTTTCAAATACAAAGCGGTTGATGTTGTGGCACTTCTCAAAGTCGTTCTTTTTCTCTGGACAGTCCTTCTCATCAAAGTAGGGCTTGACGAAGGTGACCTGGATATAAGCAAATTTGGTTTCTAGGTCTTTGGAGTTCACCTGTTGAAGAGAGGGGATTTTTGTGTTTAGATCAAGGAGAATGTATGTACCAGAGTTGATAAATATTTCAGGTCATTAACTGAAATTTCAAACACAAGTGAGGGGAGTTTACAATTCCAATAATTGAAGCAGAGTATTGTTTAAACTATTAATTTTCAGAGGTGGACAAAGTACTGAGTAAAAGTACTCTGAGTAACTCCGAGTTCACAAGTTTTGGGAAGTCCCTACTTACGACCAAATTGATCAGGTAAAAGCAGTTCATATCTGAGGGTTACCATGATTGATATTTACTTTACTCTTTCTAATTGTTTGATAGGTTACTGTTAAGATATGAACTCCCTTTACCTGATCATTTTGGTCTTAAGTAGCCAAGTTCCCAAAATGTGTGAACTCAGAGATACTCAGAAAAGTACTTTTACTGAAGTAAATGTCCACATCTGTTAATTTTATGCTGGCACCCTTTACCTTACATCACAGGTGTCAATCTGATACCACAGAAACCCTGGTGTATGCTGGATTTTGGTCTCAAAAGTTTGGTCTCTAAAGTGCAAGGTGAGGGGAGATACTAACCAATTAGTGACCTAAACAATCAGGAACAAGTTAAGAGTGAAAACCTGCAGACAAAAGGCCCTCTGTGGAACCGGTTTAACACCTGTGCCCTATAAAGTTCACTAATATTGAGCAGGGCCCATATGTATTGCCACATTCTCTGTATGGAATTTGGTTGTTATTTAAGAAAGAAAAAATAGTAACTACCTTGTTTGAGTCCTGGATGATTTTGACGTTCTCTGCTCCAAACTTCTCACCGTAGAGCCCTAGAAGGCGCTGGGAGATCTCAGACAGGCCGGTGAGTTTCGGTTCTTTGTAAACATACTCCTTTCCATCCTCCTCTTCGAAGTAGCCCTGACATCAAGACAAACAGTAGCAACCATCATGGAAAACTGACAGCGTTCCAAGTTCCAACTGGCAAAACGCAGTGGGGACATTAATCTTGTCTGTTTTACATTACAGTTTAACAACAATAGATGCAGACTCAGTGGGAGAATAACATTCATTCAGAAATAATTTGAACATAAACTCTCATCTAATGAGAAAAACAGTTGTATTTCCTGAATTAGAGCTGGCAGAAGTTTGCTTTCGTCACATTTATAAATTAGCAAAGTTTAATGAAGAGCTTTATTAACACTTTATAAATCATCAATCTATTTGAAACGTAAGAAAGAATATCCTTTGTGATCTGTAAAGTACCTGAGATTTTTGTTGGGGCTTACGGAACTACAGCCACTTCCAAATATAAAATCCCTTATCTGTCTTAAGAGAGAAGTGAAACCTAATCCATGTCATACAGGTTCCTAGCCACATCACAACTGTCCTTTTGTGAGGCCATCAGTCTCTAAGGCATTGTTGTAATTTTAATTTAACTTAAACTCCATCTCTCATGTAGAGAAGTTACTAACAGAGAACCACACATTTTAGGGTCCACAGATGAACAACAGACACTTATCAGTTGGGTTAATAAAAGACGACAAGATGACAACACCTGCCTAAACAATACTATCAACAACATGACAAACTAAATATATTCAAGTTTTTTAGTTGATTGAAAAATACCATTGCTTACATTTTGATTGACAGGATGATCTCATTAAGGAACATAGCAGACAGGAAGACACCATTTTAAGAATATACAGCAGAAACCTTTTCATTTTCTGTGGCATGTTCCTTAAACAGAACACACAGTGTCCCTGACAAGGAGAAACACTCTTTGAACCAGCATACAGTACTAAAATACAGTTGTAGGACTCCATGAGCTTGTGTAAATACTGGAACCAGGGCCGGCCCGGGGCATAAGCAAACTCAAAAGTGGCTGCTTAGTTTGGTGACTGCATGGTGGGAGGGGCCCCCAAATCAAATTTTGCTTAGGGCCCCCAAAAGGCTTGGGCCGGCACTGACTGGAACAAAGCCATTGTTTACAGCTCTTTGTAATTGAGTTCAATCCAGAATAAGCATGCTTCACAGGTTTACCATCCCAAAGGGCATGCATTCAAGAAAGTAACAAATAGGAAGGTAGTTGAAGGACATGTAAACTGACCTGTCCATAGAAGGCCACTCTGAAGTAGGTTCCCAGCAGCCTACGGCCTGTGTGCATCACCTCCAGGATCTTATTGTAGGCTCTGTGCAGTGTGTCATACAGGCGGCTCAGTTTCTAAAGGAAACAGACAAACCGTGTATTATTGTTTGCACATTAAACCTGCACCATGTAACTTTTTCAACAAAAAAAATTTGCTGTATAGTATTGATATTTCTCACCCATCACTCAGCTGTTTCTGTACACTACTGTTATGTTAGTTTAGGGTCATCCAGGAATATACATATATGTTTTCATAGATATTTATACCTTCCTTCACTGAGGTGGCATTATATTAGCTGCTTTCCGACCGCAGGGATTTTTGCAGCTCCCAAAACATAACATGCCCATAACCCTTTTTCTCTTGTGTTCCGACAGGAGAAATTTGGGGATAATTTAGTTCCTCGCACCGCAGTTCCTATAACTCTTTTAGCTCCTACTCCAGAGCAGGGTCTTTCCCTTTTCCTAGGTCTACATTGATTGGTCCAACTTATAAATCACACCTATAGTTTTATTTGTCTATTGCATATATTACATATTATGCTGGAGCCTTCATCTTCTGTTTTTCTCTGTAAGTAGCTACTCAATTTCTATTACTTCAACCTAGTTTTTAAACGTCGCCTTTCGAACTCCGTTATGAGGACAAATCAACACATCACTCTTATTTTAAATTGTATTGGATGTCGTTTTCAGCCTTATAATCTGAACAAACAAACAGCAAGCCGATGAAGGAACCTAGCACTACTTCGGCTGAAAACAACCAGATCATCCGCATATATAAGATGATTTACACACTTATCTCCAATCATACACCCAGTGTTACAAACATTTAACTGTGAAATGTTGTTGTATGTGGCGCTATGTTAAAGTCTAGTGACTTGCGTCACTCCCTTATCCCTCCTCAGCATGTAAAATTCATGTTCAAATGGACTCATACTCGGTCAGTCAAGGATTTTCCACTTCTGGCCACGGTTGTCCTGGAAGAAAACTTTCCTTCTGCTTTAACGATATTCCCCATTTATTTTTTCAGCAGGACAATGCTGCATACCACACAGCCAAAACATTTCAAGTCAAAGTGGTTTATTTATCATATGTATTGAATAACATACATCATCCTATGCAGAGAAATTCTTTTTGACATGGCTCGGCGAGTCTATGCATTTGGAATGTGATCAAGAGGAAGATGGATGGTTACAAAGCTGAGCTGCTTGATTTTGGGCTCCAGGAGTGGCATAAAGTAGGGTGACTAAACGTCATCTTTTGCCCGGACATGTCCACTTTTTACGCACTGTCCGGGGCGTCCGGGGGGGGGGGTTATAAATCCATAAAAAATGTCAGGTTTTCACTGTTTTTTATTATTGACTGGTGCTTTGCACACATTACTATGGTACTTTGTTTACAGAAGTTATTTTCAAATTCATTAACATCTTGAGAAGCCTGTCTGAATTTGTGTCTCGCGGCGGGGAGTGTTGCCGACTTAGCTACACTATTTTAGCAACTTTTCAGACCCCCTTTAGCGATTCTTTTTCAAAAAAGCAACTAGCGACAAATCTAGCAACTTTTTGGCCAACCCTTAGCTACTTTTCGTAGAAAAAAGTCGCTAGTATAATGCCGCGATCGTGTGGTCTTGCTTTCCTGCAAGGAATCTTAGGCACATCTCCCTCTCTCCGTCTGTTTTATTCAGTGCAACTCTGAAGCTGGATTCACACCAGGTCCGGCAAACTGGTTGCATTGCTCATTGTCATGTTCAAGAAACCAATTTGAAATGATTCGAGCTTTGTGACATGGTGCATTATCCTGCTGGAAGTAGCCATAAGAAGATGGGTACACTGTGCTCATAAAGGGATGGACATGGTCAGCAATAATACTCAAGTAGGCTGTGGCATTCAAACAATGCTCAATTGGTACTAAGGGAAACAAAGTGTGCCAAAAAAATATCCCCCACACCATTACACCACCACCTGCCTGAATAATGTACATGGTGATCCACATACTGCATTGCTGATCTATAGTCCACATAAAGCAGTGATGATCTATAGTCCACATACAGCAGGGATGATCTATAGTCCACATACATCATAGCTGATCTATAGTCCATATACAGCAGTTGAATACCGGCCTGATTTAATTATTATTATTATTTTATTAATTTTTTATTGTTACACAGACATATCAATATGAATTTATAAACATAACAATTTAGATTACATTGATTTTACATTAAACCACATATATATTTCCATCCATGTTATAATGCAAAATTAATAAAACTTGTTCAAAGTGAAATAATGTTCTGCTGTTGTAGCCCATCCGCCTCAAGGTTGTGCGTGTTGTGGCTTCACAAATGCTTTGCTGCATACCTCGGTTGTAACGAGTGGTTATTTCAGTCAATGTTGCCCTTCTATCAGCTTGAAGCAGTTGGCCCATTCTCCTCTGAACTCTAGCATCAACAAGGCATTTTCGCCCACAGGACTGCCGCATACTGGATGTTTTTCCCTTTTCACACCATTCTTTGTAAACCCTAGAAATGGTTGTGCGTGAAAATCCCAGTAACTGAGCAGATTGTGAAATACTCAGACCAGCCCGTCTGGGACCAACAACCATGCAATGCTCAAAATTGCTTAAATCACCTTTCTTTCCCATTCTGACATTCGGTTTAAAGTTCAGAAGATTGTCTTGACCAGGAACACACCCCTAAATGCATTGAAGCAACTGCCATGTGATTGGTTGAGTAGATCATTGCATTAAGGAGAAACTGAACGGGTGTTCCTAATAATCCTTTAGGTGAGTGTAAGTGAATAGTAATGGTGATAAAATAAAAAGCTAAAACTCAAAAGCATTAATCAATAAATAAAATAATTGATCAAGGAAATAGATAATGAATCATGCTATGCGATCACCCTATAGAGCCAGACAAGCAAAGATTCAAAAAAGGTAATTTGGAATATGTTAGAAGTTGGTTTGTTTAACAAAGTCCAGTAACGGATTCCAGACTTTTCTAAATTATTGGATGAACCTCTTGCTGAAAACTAAATATTTTCTAATTTCAGAAAGTACATGACATCTGTCATCCAATGTGTATGAAAGAGAAGTATGGGTGATTTCCACCAAAGCAGTATTGAGTGATGAGCTAATAGAGACAGAAAGGCCACCATATATCCATCTTAGATGACAAAAGGGTGAGATCTGTTGCCAGAAGGAGAAACATTGCAGTAAAAGGGTTTGGAGAAATGGTTATGCCCACACATTGTGAGAGAGCTGTAACAAACTGGGTCCAGTAGTTATGCAATGAAGGGCATAGCCAGAACATGTGAAGAAAATTAGCTGGAGTAAATTAGCTGTTTGCAATGATCATAATTAGATAAGATTCTTGGATACTTTTGGCCAGACATGCAGATTTTACTTTTAATAAAGCTCTTCATTACACTGTTTTTACAGCAGGTACAAGCAATAGGTCTACAGTCATTGCTTTATTTGGTGAGGTTGTTTTCATTGGAAGCAAGCTCTCTGGAATGAATAATGATTCTATAAGCCTCTGAGATATGACGCTGGTTTATGTTACACCAACCATGTTTAAAGACCACCACCACTGACAGCTGCCTAACAAAGACCTAATGAAGAGCTAGATTACAGCCTGTATGGGGTTATATTATGACTTGGGGTTGGGGTCAAAGCCATCAAGAACAATGTGGTTGAGCATGTTGCAAATACATTAGTCAAACCTTATGTATTGTAGTAGTAATTAATTTACTAGTGTGCTTTCTCATTTTAGTTTAGAGTGCATTTCTGTTAGGAGTAAAAAAATAATATCAGCTAGACTAAAAATAAAAAATAAATATTGGAAATATATATTTGAAAAATAATTGACGTTAAATTACTTTTATTTTGAGAATGTAGCCAAATAACCCATGTCAAAGCGCAGGTTAATTATTAATATTAAAATGGCACATTGAAGTTGGGCTTAGTTTATTTGTCACATGCACAGAAATGCAAATGCAATTGCATGTACAGTGAAATCTTATGCCACGACTGCTAAGTAGAAACAATATGTAGAGTTGTGCTCAAAGGTTTGCATTTTAATTATGGGATTCATATTCAACTGAAAAGATGTTGCTCGTCTAGTGTCCATCAGGGGAGGGGCTGTACCAAATTACACCACAAGAAATTGAATTACGTTTTGGTAAGAGTTTTTTAAAGAAAGTAAATACAATTACTGGCCACCAGGTGGCTTCGGTGAGCACATGCAAATTCATCCAAAGCATTTTGACATGGTTAACCTTCTGTAGGTAAAACAGCATATTTCTCTATCATTAAAACAACTAAATTCTAAAGTTAAATTTACAATTTGTAGCGCTGTAACAATTTAACAACTATCATCAAAATTTTGATACATGATATTCTATACAGTCTAAAATTTAAATTCAACAAAAAACAATGATATTTAAATTAACCTCAATGGCTTAGGAGTCGCAAGCTAGTCTCTCAAGCGGATGATCAGGGTTTGATTCCAGTGCGTTACTGTAACACTCTGTGAGTATATTAATCATTACAGCTTTTATTTTATATTATACTTTTCTACACAGTTAAAGCGGCACTATTAGACTAGACAAACTGTCCCTTTTGCTGAACTGTTTAGTCTCCATTAATGAATAGATGGCTGAGAACTTTCTGCAACTTAATGTGGATAAAACCGAGGTGATGATTTTTGCCCCAGACAACATTACTCCTAAGATTAGGCAGACCCTTGGAGGTCTATCAACCTCTGACCGCAGTGACCTAAGGAATCTGGGTGTCATTTTTGACAGATCGATTTGTTTTAACAGTCATGTTAAGTCACTGTTTTTTCCATCTCAGGAACATTGCTAAGATTAGAGCTATGGTTTCAAAAAAAGAGATGGTGATGCTCGTTCATGCTTTTATTTCTTCAAGATTAGATTATTGCAATGTGCTGTACACTTGTTTAAATAAATCTTCTATAGATCGACTGCAGGTCGTACAAAATGCGGCTGCTAGGCTTTTGACTAGGACCAGCAGGAGGTCACACATCACGCAGATGCTGAAGGCCCTTCATTGGCTTCCTATTGGTTTTAGAGTACATTTAAAAATGTTGGTAATTACTTTCAGAGCCTTGCATGGTCAAGCTCCCTCTTACGTCCAGGATCTATTACATATGCATTCTCCTTGTCGGTCTCTGAGGTCTTCAGGCCATAATCTTTTAACGGTTCCCAGGACACGCCTTAAGACAAGGGGTGACTGTGCATTCTGTGTTGTTGCTCAAAGGCTCTGGATTTCGCTCCCTTCAGCTCTGAGAGTTATGAGTTCCGTGGAATCTTTAAAAAAACACTTAAAGGGAAAATTCACCCTACAGCTATCTGGAGGTGCTAGTATCTCCCCCCAGACATTTGTAGAACAGTGAGATATGTTTCACCCATGCCTGGCTAGTGTAAGAGCAAGATTTGAAATTTTGCGGGGAATTTTCACACGCTGACGTCACGGTGGAAATCCAATGGACCTTGGAGATAGGAAAAATGAATACAGGCGTGTATTCGGTCGCGAAAATAAGCATCCCTGTTAGACTACTCTTTAAAGCCTCGGTTGTCCTTGATTTTTTAAGCTATAGCTTGTCTTTCCGTGACGTTTCAATCAGCCGTTTTAATGCTAAACAGACGAGGTGGTATGATTTTTTCAGTATGTAGAGAACTACAACGCTGACTTCCTTGTTCCAAGCCCCGCCCACCTGGCAGGTCCCCTAGATTCTGTGAAACAGTTCGTAACCACAGTCGCTGGTAACACAATTGCTACTAACCTAGGATTTGCAGATGAGGAATTTTAAAACTTGCTTTTACATTCTGAGTGACATC
>JACXGM010018357.1:0-19098 GCA_016801145.1 Umbra pygmaea | reverse complement strand
CTTCCAACAAGAGCTAACATCAATAATACGAATCGAAACATGTTAGATAATTACCCTTCTTCTCGAACGTAACCTCTGTCCATAATATTCCAGACGAGCACCACAAATTTGTTCGATCCGTCTTCTTCTGATCCCAATATAGGAACGCAAAGCCAGGAGAAACATTTGCAGAAACACAGTGTAGTCCGCCATTGTTGTTATGCTTGAAGTTGGCGCTAGCGTTTCTGGGAAAGCTAAGACGTATGGCGACGTACACAGTGATGTAACGACGTTGTTCTCTGGGCTCTCTAGTGTGTGGAAAAACAAACAGGTTCTGAGAAGGATCTCAAGTTGAACCAACTGTGAACCAACACCAATTTCCAACCAGAGCCAGCTTTGGTCGAAAAGGGGTATATGGGATTCTTGGGGTCACCAAGTGTGTGTGTGTGTGTGTTATAGCATAGGTGTTTGTATGACAGATCTTGCTTTACTTTTTCTCTAAACAGGGTTGCTGTCTGTCTGCCATGTTTAATAATAATGTGGCAGGTGTCTAGAAGATCATTCAGTTTTTTACAATCACAGTGGCACTCATTTATGAAACAGGCGTCAGATAAAAATCTGACGTCTGGTCTGACTTCGTGTATACAAATTCTATAGTGTGACTAGTGGTGTTCATGGTATAACCACCCAGTTCAGTGAATTGTTGAACAAGCAATCATTGATGAATGTGTCTGCATCGCAACTACCCCATATTGCAAATTACATTTTAGAATTACAAATTAATTGTATAGGCTACATCACATTGCTATTAAGTGTTTGATTTTTTTTTCCCTTTCACTTCGGCGTGGCCTAGAACATGAAGGCTGAAATTAGGCAAACAACAATTTTAAATAATATATATTTATATATGTTATTTAAACAAGCACTTTGGCAGTCCTGTAGTCAAAGCGATAGCAGATCTGGAAGACCTTAATGCACGCTCTCTACATTGGGATCTTTCAGCAGATCAGGGACAGGTCTGGTATATCGCAGCCAACAATAGTCGACGTGTGCCAGCAGTTTTGGCTATGAAGTCCCTTTCTGGTATATTCAAGCAATGATTAAAAGACAATTTTATGAGATTTCTGGGTTTCCAGAATCGGGCAATTGATTGTACTGCGTCTGTAGCCACCATCCATGAATGATTATGCATTTATCAATCGCAAAAACTTTAATTCAATCAACGTTCAGATCATATGTGATGCCAGGATGTTTGTTCTGAATATGGTAGCCGGTGGCCGGGTGGGACACGCAACTCTATTTTTTAAACTGCAGCGTTGGAACAAGGCTACAGGGCGCACTGCAAATCCCCAAACAAACAGGAGCGCAGGTTCAACAGTGCGCACACACGCACACAAACCATAGTGGAGTGATCGGTTTGCTCAAGGGCAGGTGGCTCTGTCTTGGGTAAGCGGGGTGGGGTGATTGCTATACACACCAGAGCAGGCCTGCAACATAATTATGGCATGCAGGGTTCTCCACGATATTGCGTTGGAGAATGGTGCAATTCAATGAAGATCAGTGGCCACAACATTGGGCTCTACGAAGGAGAAAGGATCTTAATTCTGAGCTTCTAATATAGTAAGTGCAATCTTGTGTAAGAAAGCTAGAGTGAAGTCAGCTATAATGGGCCACTTTTTGGTAAAGGGCTTATAATACCATCAAATCAGCTTTGCATGAGATCTAATGTAATTTTTCTGCTCTGCCTGCCTAGAAAACTCTGACCAATCAAAACTCTTGTTACAAGTCCACAAGTGTTGAAGCAACAATGCAAGATCAGTGACTTTATCAGTGATTTTTGCAACCGTCTGATTTATTAACACCCGTTCATTCGTACGCCGGAATTGGAGTGATACGAATTTTTTGTAAATCACACGTGAATCTTGTCGTAAGATGGTTTCTGCGCTCAGATCTACACTGGTTTCTACGCACATTTGATAAATGACTTCATTTTTCAAAACTCAAGATACAAAACTCACAACCAATGATCAAAATGCAAATTTTTCAATCAACACTTTTTTCAATTGCTTGGATACAATTCACATAAAACTAAGATAATTTGTTTAACAAAAATCACCTATTCAATATGATACAACTTAACATCAAAGTACTAATATTTCAAAAGGCAATTCACACATTACATTTCAGATTTCAGTTGTCAAATGACTGCATACCAATGTGTATCACAGAGTAGGTGATGAGACCAAGTGTCTTCTTACTGTAATGTTCTCTGTAGAATTGAGACCAGGCCAAATAGGGGAGGCAGAGGCAAAATTCTGACTGACCAACAAGATCAAGCTGTGGTCAAATGATATTCGCCTAACAGAAATTCACCAGAATATCTTGGACAATGAAGACATGTTTCACAATGTGGAATCCATAAGTTTGCCTACTATTGCATGCATGCTGAAAAGGCACCAAGTGTCTTTAAAACAAATATACAAGGTGCCTTTTGAAACAAATGCAGACAGAGTGAAGCAAAAGAGAACTATGTTCAGGTATGTTCAGTTTTCAAGATGGCTGTTTAATAAAATTCCCCTAAAATTCTACATATATGTATAGTAATGTATAGTGATCAGTAAATCTCTTTCCAAAATCTTTTTAGAGGTTCATATATTTCACATTAAAAATTCATATATTTGGATGAGGCCTGCTTTAACCTGGCCAAGACAAGGAAGAGAGGTCAGAATTTAATTTAATGGCCAGCAGGCAACCATCCAAGTACCTGGACAAAGTGGGGCCAACATTACCATGTGTTCAGCTACATCAGAAGATGGTGTGTTGGGACACAGACCTCGTATTGGATCATATAATCCAGCTCTCCTTGTAACCTTCCTTGATGAGCTTGATCAGGTCTGTAGAGCTATTGGCGTGACCTTTGTCATTGTGTGGGAAAATGTGAGGTTCCACCATGCTCATATGGTGCAAGCATGTTTTTTCAGGCCCATGCACAATTTACCACCCTGTATTTACCCCATACTCTCCTTTCTTTACCCTGATTGAGGAATTTGTCTCCACATGGAGATAGAAGGTTTATGATAGGTGCTCTCATGATCAAGTCACTCTTCTTCAGGCCATGGATGATGCATGCAATGACATCACAGCAGACCAGTGTCAGGCCTGGATTTGCCATGCTCAAAGGTTTTTTCCAGAATGTTTGGCTAATGAAAACATTCATTGTAATGTAGATGAGAAACTGTGGCCAAATCCACAAGACAGAGTTGATGAAAATAGAGTTATTACTCCTATGTTTTGCTTTTTACAGTACAAGCAAGTTGTGGAACAGGGCATTTGATGTTTTACAGTACTGTCTTTTCTATTTCATAGCTAATCATTTTGTTTTGATTCAAATCCACCTATGTTGTGATTTTACCGTATTGTTTTTCATCAATATATTTAAAATTTTGTTCAATGATTCCACTGTGTCTGTAGTATTCTCTTTACTACTTCAGTACTTTTACAGTGATGTATTTACATGTAGTACCATAATGAAACATGTATCCCTTATTTTGTCCTACAATATTTAATGATTGTACGAACAATGACCTGAACTGTAAGCAATTTGTGTTTTCGCATTGCCAGCTGTAAGTCTTGCTCATTGATCTGCATGAATGACCGCAAAACCTCTTGCCATTGACGATTCCCAATCACAGTTCAGCTCACCTAGCACAGAGTTTGTGGTTTGACTAATCGATACTGTTTCCGAAGATGGCAGCTATGTTGGACCAAGTCTGCCAAAATAATAAATAAATGAATATATGCATAAATAAAAATATTTATACATAAAAATATTTATACATAAAAATATACATAAAAATATACAAATATAAAATTATACATTTATTAATCAATATTATTTCCCTATTTATTTCTGTGATCATTTATGTCTGTATTTATTTGTTTTTATATTATTTTATTTCCATATTCTTTTATTTCTGTATTTATTTATTTCCATATATATTTATTTCTGTATTTCCAAATCCTTAAGCTAAAGAGGGCGCGGGACATAATCGTTCAACCATAACATGCAAGCCAAGAGCGGGGTACGACACGGGGTTGGTTTGTAGGATAAATAATTATTTCACCAACCCTAAAAAGAGATGCAATGTCACAAACAGACAATCCTACTAACTGTGCTGACAAGTTGCATTTTTTTGTGGCTTCGGTGTCACCTGTTGTGCTCTGCTAACTACCGTAGCTTGCTCTCTTGCTCCGTCGATCTCTTAGTTTCTGTGTGTGTTTGTGTGTTTACCGCAACAGAATATTGCACTGGCAATTCTATTCTTTGATGAAATGGATAGGCTACAATGTAGAAGAGAGAAATTGGTATATGATCATATTAACGCCAGAATCAATCTTAAAAAACGAAATATAGTATCTATATTTTTGGCTCGATCTGCCCACGCCTAAACCACTATGGACAGGTTTGCCAGACAAATTGAAAGAGTTGAAATAGCGCAATTAGACTTGCCAAAACTCAGTAGTAGTGACTGTCCAGGTCTGTTGCTCTGATACCGATCAACTAATGGGAAAAAGGTGACACTGTGACATACTTTGAGTGACAGCCTCCTCATTAGCTTAAGGATGTGGAAATAAAGAAATGAATAAATACAGAAATAAATTAATATAAAAATAAATATATACAGAAATAAATGACCACATAAATAAATAAATAAATGAATAGGGCAATAATATTGATTAATAAATGTATAAGTTTATATTTTTATTGATGCATATATTTATTTATTTCCAATTTTGGCAGACTTGGTCCTCCATAGGCGGCTGCCATGTAGACACGAACGGTAATGTCTTTTAACCTATATTTCTAATCAACTGTCTGTACACTTAAAACGTTCTCAATGCTTCGGTTAGCATGTAGGGACTCTCATATGCTACCGTGGAAGTGTGGTGCTATTTTGAGCCTTGTTTGTGGTCTATAATAGCAATTTATTTTTACTTAATTTGTGCCCTCACAACAAGCGTTATAAGGTAATTATCAGTTCGCACTAAAACTGGGCACTCTCGATTAGCATGAATACATATCTCAGAGAACAGTCGACTCGGTACCAATGTGTTATTAACCCCTGGGTTCATTTTGCACCGGAGTTGTCCTTTAAGGCAGTGTTTCTCAAACCTTTTTCAATATTGTACCCCCTTTGAATTGCCTTTTTAAGCCAAGTACCCCCTGACCAGCACCAAGTACCTCCTGAACAACGCAAATCATTTTTGGTAGAAAACAGTTTATATAAAGAGGTACAATACAGCACCAGCAGTGATAGATTAATTGAACAACAACCTTTTTTAAACAAAAATATTTAAATGCTACATTTCAAATGTTTAGAATCCATCACTTAAGTCATTCATTATTATAGTATAATTATTTTAGGAATTATGCATGACATATTTTATTTTCTTCATGTACCCCATGCAGTACTCCAAATTACCCCTAGGGGTACATGTACCCCCATTTCAGAAACACTGTTTTAAGGTATAGCATTAAAGTCTAGCTGAACAGCATGTGATACATGTTGTTAGGACTATGCTTGCAACTGTCCAAGCTTAAAACAAAATTCAGATAATTTGCTCTAACAATAGTGCATTAAATTTATAAAACACTCTCTACACACAAGATCTGAATGGGTGTCACTCTATTTGTGTCTGTTAGCCCCCGATCAATCCAACAGAACTTTGGACAGAACTTTGGAAAAAATTGTTGATTCGAAGTGAATAGCGGCGTGAATGGCGGCGGGCAGAAGTGGTGTGCTGGCAGCAGCTCCTTTATATGCATTCTTTATAAACTTTTTAGGAAATAGACATCTATGGGAACAGGACATCTTAGTACTGCTACAGAGGCATGGATAAAAAAACATTTTGGACATGGTCATAGTGCTTTGTTATCCTGTTAAGGCTCGCCCCCTAATTGTCAAATTCCCCCTAAAAAAACATACCCAAAGTTAAACTCTTGTTACACTAGACCTGAGGCAAGTACAAACATATGGTTGATATTTTTTTAAAGAAAAGACTTTGAAATTTTTGGATATGTAAAATTCATTTCAAACAAATATACACAGTGAATATGGCACAGGATGAAATAAAGAAAATGCATAATTATTTTCAGTTTTTATTTTTCTACATCCTCTTTGAAAGAACCCTACAAAGCCATATATTAAGATAGGGTGCTGGAAGCAATTCAAATCATGTTGCTAATGGGCTGACCACATATATCTAACATTTTAGAGTGATTCAGTGAACAGCCAATGAGCTGTGGCTTTGTTTGTAAAACAATATTTTTAGAAAAAAATGCACCGTGATGACGTTTACATCCGGGTCCTGAGACGAACAACACATTTCTTTCCTAAATTATCTCTGTCAGTCTTTAGTTAAAATTGTTAATCTTGCACATTTTTAAGATCTCTGTTTCATAAGGATGACAGATATGCCGAAATTGCAAAGATTTTGGACACTTTTCACATCCGTCTTTTGTTCAGAAATGCTGGGAAAATACACTAGGTTTTTCATTTATTTATGAGTAGATTTAAACGTCCGGGAAGAAAATGCAAGTTTTACATGCAAGATGGATTTTACCTGGGAAAATTATGCTTAAAAAATAATTGAAAAATAAAAATAAAAGAAAAATATTTTGTACTAAAAGTTAAGATAAGTACAGTGTGCTAATCTGTATTTTCTAAGTAAAATGTAATTGTTTTCAAGACGTGTACCTGACATTAAGTAGTCTAACGTTGTGAATTTTTAAGCTACACTAAAACCGAGATATTTGCTAGAATCCCAATATTCTAAGCTTTAAGAACATATAAGTCTTTTATATATATCCTAAGAATTGAGCGCAGTAGTTGTGTTTCTAGTTGGCATTTCAATTTTTTTATAAGAAACAAAACACGTTACTGTTTGCCGTATGTGTAGTTTGAATTAGCCGCCATAACGTTGTGAATTTTTCACCTACACTAAAACCAAGATTTCTAGTAGAACCCCAACATTCTAAGCTTTAAGGAGATATAAGACTTGTATAAATAACCTAAAAAATGAGGGTGCTAGCCGTGTTTTCCTTTTGCCATTCGATTTACATTTAAGTACAAAAACGGCTAGTTCAGTAAACAAGCTAACAGCTTTTGGTACTGGCTGTTTACGTCACATTATGACTAATAATGATCTCGTTTTCATAGCTATTTTAAAACCGAGATATTTGCTAGAACCCCAACATTCTATGATTTAAGGACATATGAGACATGTATTTATAACTTAAATATTGCATTCGTGAGCTTTGATTTTATTCCTTAATGTATTTACTATGAAGTGAAAACGAAAACTTTTTTTTTTAAGACGCGTAGCTGACATTAAGTAGTCGTAACGTTGTGAATTTTATAGCTACACTAAAACCGAGATATTTGCTAGAATCCCAAGATTCTAAGCTTTAAGGACATAAGACATGTATATATATCCCCATAAATGACGGTGTTAGCATTGTTTCTAGTTTGACATTCCATTTAATTTGAGGCACATGTGTACAAGGCACGTAGCTCACATTATGAGGGGAAATTATTATTTTTGTTATAGCTACTGTAGAATGGTGACATTTGCTACATTCCTGAGTGTCTAAGCTTTCTGTAAATATATAACATGTATATATAACCTAGAAATAGGACTTGTGAACTATGATTGTTTGGACTTGTGAACCAGTTTTTTGGGAGTGGTGGGGGGCAAAAATCTCCCAGCGGCGGGAGAGTGCTCCCTAAGTAGTTAAACACCTTCATTCATCCTAGTTTAGATAACCAGACTACAAACAAATATTTCATTAAGGTGGATCAACAAATATTGGAATGACTCATCATCACGTTCTGTCGACTCCTAGCCAGTGATATTCACCAATGCCCAGGCCCAACGTTTAAAGCCGATATAAATACAGAAGCCCAAAAGTCTACTACAGTGGGCGATCACCCTGTTTTTTTCAGGTACATACCATTGTCACAAATGCTACAAATACACAGCCTGAGCAATGAACTGGGTGTACCCCAGGGATCCATTCTGGGACCCATTCTGTTCAGTTTGTATATAAATTATTTACCTTCAGCACGCACAGGGTTTGAGGTACAGATGTATACTGATGACACAGTAATCTATGTACATGTCAAAACTAAAGCACAAGCAGCTGCCAAACCTACTGCAACAATGGCACATGTACACAGATGGCTGGATGACTCACAATTACATCTTAATGTCAAAATGACAGTTTTTCAATGTTTTTTAGTAAAACACACACTGAATCTGACTATGATCCTAAAGTATATATATTTCTGGAGAGATCATTGAAACAGTCTTAAATACTAAATAGCTTGGTATTTTTCTAGACTCCAATCTGTCTTTTAAAAAACAAGTGATAAAGGTTATACAAACCACTAAATACAGCCAGGCTCCATCTTCGGAAAACAGACTCGACCAGTCAAACCACAAACTCTGTGCTACGCGAATTAGGAATCTTCCATGGCAAGAGGTTTTGCAGTCATTCATGCAGATCAATGAGCAAGACTTACAGCTGGCAATGCAAACTAAAATAAAACAATTTGCTAACAGTTCAGCACACGTAGCACAGCATTTGTAGTTTGACTGGTCGAGTCTGTTTTCGGAAGGTGGCGCCTGGCTGTATACACGAACGGTATTGTCTTTTAAACTATATTTCTAATAAGCTGTCTGTACACTTACAAAGTTCTCAATGCTTTGGTTTGCATATAGGGAACCATGGAAGTGTGGTGCTATTTTATCAACAACTAGCGTTATAAGTTAATTATCAGTTTGTACTAACTAAAATCGGTAACAATGTGTAATTAACACGTAGGGTCATTTTGCGCCGGAGTTGTCGTTTTAAGGTTTTTCATAGATATTACCCCTCAGCATCAGGAAACCTATAAACCAATTAAGTCATTGGGTTTCTCCCATTGTTCAGAATGGAAAATATTGAAAACTTTGTTTACACGCACGGGTTGAATGTTGAAATAAAAGTATTTCTTTCCCATTTTTTATGTTATTTCTGTCATTTCACAGTACAATGTGCTAAATGTATCCTTTAAAAAAGTTTCTGTCATTTCCCAAGACATAAAACGTATCTTCACCAGGGTGTAATGGCTCCGTATCCCAACCCGCTTTTCACACATCTGAATATGGCTTACAATCACACAACTGTAGCGTTGTAAACTCTATGTTTCAGACCTAAAATGACAAAACTAGCAGAGCTCTGTATGTTTCCAAATGTAATTTTTCTGTGCAAAAGGGTGAGAACTGAATTATGCTCCATTTTGACCAAGGTACGTTTTAACCATTTGTTTTTTGGTATAATTAACAAAGGAAAAAAACTGAAACGGCCGTTTTTCCATTTTTTTTCATTTTGACCTGAAACGAAAAACCAACATTCAGTTAAGATTTTTCGTTTTTTTATTCAAAACACAAAAACGAAATTCAGCGCAATGTCTTGTTTTCCGTTATTACTGACAAAGCAAATATATTACTCAATATTTCCTTTCATTAGTGGGTGGGAGTTTATCAACCCCTCGCTTCTGATTGGATAGTGTTCTCCATCAGTTATGTCTGTGATTCAGGCTACTTTTCAAAAATAAGGTTCTACCAAAGCTCTCTCTGTGAGATGGAAGACTTTAGAAAGTTGTGAGGCACTGTGGAGAGGCCCTTGCTGCAGTAGTTCCCTCTGCAGCTCTGGCTGGATGAAACCTGATGTCCCCAAAATTTCACAAATCATGTCTTTAGGGGAGCTCATGTCTTACTGTATTATAAAGAGCTAAGGTCCC
The DNA here is from genome assembly GCA_016801145.1 of Umbra pygmaea. Taxonomy (NCBI): domain Eukaryota; kingdom Metazoa; phylum Chordata; class Actinopteri; order Esociformes; family Umbridae; genus Umbra; species Umbra pygmaea. Next base: position 9,271 of record JACXGM010018357.1, on the reverse strand, counting down.
CCTGGCTCCCCCGTAGTTCGCACCCTGGGAGGACCTGAACTGTGGCGCACTAGCATTTGCATTCTCTATCATCACAACACACTCTCACAGTGCAATTGGAAATATGCAGTTCATCAAGGGGGGTTCAAGCTGAAGTGTAGCTATTTTGACACAACAGAGGAGATCATATTCGATCACAACAAGCTTAAATAAGGTCACTTCCTGGGAGCGTTCCAAGCCAGTTTACAAACTTGTTTTTTATCGCACCTGGTTTCATATGCTATGTCATATCAAGGCACATAGGCCTATAATAAACCAATTAACAATGAACTCAGATTGAGACATTTCAGCATACTGGCCTCTTACTTACTCAGCCAAGGTAGCCTACTGTAATATCTTAGTTTCCTAAACACAAATGTGTGTAGTAATTTATTTGCAAATTATAGGCTATGATTATTAGGATAATTAAATGAGTTACAATTATGAGTTGGTGTACCTTGATGTTCTGGTTTGACTTTTGATGTGGAAACTTTTGCCTTAGACAGAGCATTACCACAGCACCAGTTTATTTACATTTCAGGATATCCAAGTTGTGTACAAAAGAAAGGGTGTAACATTTTCAGTGTCTGTATTTCACCAGCCTTTTCAGTATTTGTCAAGAGGCTAAGTTCATACTGAATGCTTGGTCATATGGATCAGCCCTGTCAACATGACGATTGTCTGAAGGTTACCCGTGTCCTGCATGACTTCTTGAGGACCGTAAGCACACCCAGGATGCCCATACCATCATCACCAATTACTTTTAAAAAATCAGATTCCATAAATATGACAATCTAATGAAGATAGCATATATGTGCAAAAGATTTCAGGTGTTTCATTTAGTATTTTAACATCAATGTATTGTTTGCAGTCATTAAAACAACTGAAAAGCACGACACCCAATTTCACCTACTCTTTAATAATTGGAATATAATAGTTTTGAAAATAAAACACATAAACAGAGATGTGGAAATAATTGTATTATATTCAAAAATAAAAGATAAAATATTTTGTGCAGATAAGACAAGACTGCGAGGGAAATACTGTACGCTTACTAGCATCCCTCACGGCCTTATCAGCTACCCCTTGTGAAAAAGAATTTAAACTTGTCTCTCACTCTTCTTCATGTAATCAGTGCAGAACACATTGGCCCTCATTCATCAAAAGTGCGTAGAAACCAGTGTAGATCTGAGCGCAGAAATCATCTTACGACGAGACTCACGTGTGATTTACAAAACTTTCGTATCACTCCAATTCCAGCGTACAAATGAACGGCTGTTGATAAATCAGACGGTTAAAAAACCTTCATAATTTAAATAACACGCCCACAAACATGCATTGATTAGAGGCCTCGCCCTTAGAATTTACGACATGGAAAAGCGAAATCTGGCAAAGAAAATGATTTTCTCTGAGAAAAAATAAAGACGCTCAGGTCTCAGGTGTAGGCCAACCGCTTATTTGTTGTATTTGGAAGCTTAAAATCAGGCATTGATTGTTAAAGGAAAATGCGGTGTTGACTGAGGTTACTGCTATAGTCATTGAAAGCGATTAATGAGAACCTGAAGTGTATTTCAAATAAATAAATTACTTTCACTAAATATTACACGTTGTATTTTTTAAGAAGCTTTCTTACGAAAAATAGAACTTACTATATTAGAAGCTCAGAATAAGATCCTGTCTCCTTCGTAGAGCCCACAATGGTGGGTGTTGTGGCCACTGATCTTCATTGAATGGTACCTTTCTCCAGCACAATATCACGGAGAACCCCGCATGCCATAATTATGTTGCAGGCCTGCTCTGGTGTGTATAGCAGTCCCCCCACCCCACCCCGCTTACCCAAGACAGAGCCACCTGTACAAACCTATACATCACTCCACTGTGGTTCGTGTGCGTGTCTGCGCACTGTTGAACCTGCGCTCCTGCTTGTTTCAGGATATGCAAGCGGTGTATGTACTCAGTCAGGGCATAACCTTTTTCACCAAGAGGAATCACATCCAACCATTTCACCAAAGAAATGTAGAACTATTATAATAATAACTCACAGAGGAGATGACTCCAGCCATGCAGTGCAGTGCGCCCTCCTTGTTCCAATGCTGCATTTTAGAAAAATAGACACGCACGTCCCACCCGGCCACCGGGCTATAACAAACATCCTGGCATCACATATGATTTGAACGTTGATTGAATTTATGTTTTTGCGATTGATAAATGCGTAATCATTCATGGATGGTGGCTACAGACGCAGTACAATCGCCCAATTCGCCCCAATTGGAAACCCAACAATCTCATATTGTATTTTAATCATAGTTTGAATATACCAGAAAGGGAGCTCATAGCTGCTAAAACTGCTGGCATACTTTGACTATTGTTGGCTGTGACATATACCAGACCTGTCCCTGATCTCCCACTGAAAGATCCCAATGTAGAGAGCGCGCATTAAGCTCCTCCAGATCTGCCATCGCTTCGACTACAGGACTGCCAAAGCGCTTGTTTAAATAATATATATATTATTTGATTGAAATTATTGTTTGCCTAATTTCTGCCCTCATGTTCTAGGACACCCCGAAGTGGGAAAAAATAAACCACTTAATAGCAAGGTGCTGTATATAATTAATTCGTAATTCTGAAATGTAATTTGTAATATGGGGTAGTTGCGATGCAGACACATTCATCAATGATCGCTGGTTCAACAATTCACTGAACCGGGTGGCTATACCATGAACACCGCTAGTCACACTGTAGAATTTGCGTACACGAAGTCAGACCAGATGTGAGATTTTATCGCAGCCTACGATCACGTTCAAATTGATAAATCCGCTGCTTTGCGTATAAATCGCCGTACGCCCGTCGTACGCCTGTTTTAGTTTGTACGCACGTTTCATAAATGAGGCCCATTGTGAACAGAAACTTTGCATCTTAACCCTTTTCACTTAAACAGATACACATAATAAATGAACAGTGTATATGGGAATTAATGTGTGTGTGAGGGGGAGTACTAGGTGCAGCTGACGAGACTACAACTGAAATAAGATTAACAACATTCCTCACAGTCTTGTCAGCTGCATCCGTTGACAAAATTTGTCACTGTCAAGTGAAAAAAAACAAGTAAAAGGCAACAGCTGTCGTCTTTATGGCAGAGACCTGAAAAAGTATATTGCTCCAGACAGTCCAGCTACCTTTGTATACACAGGCTCTTCATGTCTGCACTTGAGGCACTGGGAAGTTGTGTTCCTCCACTCCTCAACACAGGCCTTACATCCCAGCAGACTCCGGCAGCAGGAGGAAAACATGGGCTGAGTCATTGTGTCTTAAAAGGATATGAAAATGGGGAAATATAAAAAAATTATTGAAGGATATTACGCAATCTTTTTTGGAAGCATGCACTCAAACTGAGATAAACACTGGTTGTGGTTGCCACACCAGATATAATATGTAAAAGATTAAAAGTAAAGGTAGACAAATTTCTATCTTGTCATGTGAAGTCACTGATATAAAAATGAAATTAATGCAAAACTTATTTAAACGTTATACAGTAGGGAAAATAGCCTTGATGGCAGGTGCAAGCCAATAAGACTAAATAGCCATATCATATTTTATTATTAAGCTTAGTTCTATTAAGCCTATAGCCTACGCTCAGTGCTTAATTTGTAAATTTGAAGGTCCCGGAACACATAGGCCCACGAAAGGGAGAAGGATCCGGCAAGGTCAGAGGTAATGGAACAAACAGAAAAAGAGGGAAACAATGCAGAAGCTCACTCACACCCTTTACCATTACAGCCACACTGTGTTAGTCCATCACTGTATGATGGTGTACCCATCTACAAACTTCCCACTCCGTAGCACACCATAGGGGTCTATATTATAAGAAAAAAATATCTATACATCGGTACAAAGCTCAAACAAAGAAATTCAACAATCAATGTTTGTTTGTTTTTTGTACTTGAATTGACTCAATTCCTTGAGGATTCTACATTAACAAAAAACTATTCTATGCACTTATGCCATCATTAGCTACATGAAATTAGTAATGGGTATAATGATTTTAATAATTTTATTTCTTACTTTCCCATTTCAACAGTAATTGCGGCAATCACAGGTCCGTGTTTGATAACGGTCATGAATTTTAGGCATTCCTTTTTGTGTAACAAAACACTACGTTGTGTAAAGAAACATTACCTTATATGAATCGCTAATTTTATATTTTTCAAATGTAATGAAATAGGATGTATAGCTTTTATAAGCGCGTTTATGAAAAAGGATTGCCTTTTCACAGGAAAATTCTACACCGCTATTCGCAGCCTTAAAATTGACACCAGCCCTTTACCCGCAAAATAAACTAGACCCATTCAAAACTCAAATATGGGAACACAACACTGTATACAGTGGCATTTTTATATGTAAAAAAATTGGTGAGGCACGGATCATTTCCAAAGACACCAGTAATACGAAGATACTCTCTTGCTACTGATATGTTTTAACACGTCAACAAACAGCATGGCTCCACAAAACACGTTTAACTACAGACCGGATTACTTACATTAGTATTGTACAGTAAATGTGTGTAAACGCACTCTCCTCTCTCTCACACATGTAACATCAACACTGTCACAAATCTAAATTAGGAATGCAATATGTAAACCCACACAACCAAGCTCATAAATATTGGGCTTATGTTACAAGTCCAAGAATGACGCAGAGCTCACTTGGGAGTAACGTATTTAATTTCTGTTGGAAAATGAAATTGTTCAAAAGCGCTATAGCTACATATAGGCCACACTCACTCGCGTACTGCCGGCTTCTTCTCTACTGCCGTTAGCTATTATTTCCCTAGTCTATAATTTACACACTGTTTCATAATTCTACACCATTACCAATCAATGAATAGTAATTAACTTTTCAATGTGATTGACAAGCTACTATAATAACATTCTACAACATTCTATAACACCCATTAGGCTACATCTCTAAACTTCTATGAAATTAACTTACATTAACTAGTATAACCTATTTTAACAGAATTCCATATCAAGAGCATCAAATAAAACATAGCGGTTCATTCATGACTTTACCATACATAGCCTATAATAATACCGGATTACCCTATAGGTTAACTAGCATATGATTATCGCCCTCCCAACTTCCCACAGAAAATGGTCAAACCAATTTCTCACTATCAAATTCATTGTTTTGCCTATTAATTATAAATTAAGGTTCTATCCAAGAGCAACACTTATAGTTATTATCAAGGTTTTCTCAATGGTTGATTTACCTGTTTGAAACTGAAATGTAATTGTTCATAAGCGCTCTAGATGCCGTACATAGGCCACACACTCGCTTACTGCCGGCTTCTCTACTGCGGTTAGCTACCGTGTCCCTAGTAATGCATATAGCGTGCTCCGCTGACAATGTTGTGCCTCGCAGGAAATTAAGAAAACACATCACAGGCAAACTTCATAACAAAAAAATCCCAGTAAATGACATAGAAATAATATTGTGTTTTTGAGACATTAAATCCAGTGAATAAAAAAATAATGAACGGGGCTAAAATAAAAGAAGAGCTATCTTTCCACCTTTTCAAACACCCAGTGCTACATACGGGAATGAGCTCAATGACACTGAAGGCCACAACGAAGCACAGACAACTTTTTAGGGCTACAGATCTAGCTATTACAACAACATTATGACAACAACCTAAATAGATTAGCATGGACAAACTGACACTCGTCACCATCGATCCAGCACAACAACTTGGCCAATGCACAGACCAGCACCACAAAGGCAGGATGATAAAATATGGTTTTAGTCTGTTCTTCATCTGGGCAAACTTTTCGATGGCTTTGGTAATGAAGTCAAGGAGTGGCTGAATATGCTTTCTTTACAGAATGGCCAATGGGATTAGTCGCGGCTGTCACGTCATTGCGAGAGAATGACCCTGACCAAGCATCATCTTCACCAAATAACAGACATAGTAAAAAGAAGAGTAGCCTACCTTATTTTGTATGCTAAACGTTCAAAAACTACGGTAGCCCTGAAGTGCAAAACACACACACTAATACAAGTACACCCCCCAAAATAATACCCCCCCAATATGACACGTCGTTGCCCAATATGGGAACACACGCCTCCCCAAATATGACTAACGCTACCCCCCCCCCATACAAAGACACGCTCCCCTAATGCTACTCGCATCCCCCCAAATACAAAAACACACTCCCCCTAAGTGCAAAACACACACACTAATATGAGTACATCCCCCAAAATATGACCATACTCCCCAAATATGAGACATCTTTCCCCAATATGGGAACACACGCCTCCCCAAATATGAGTTAACTCCCCCCAAATACAAAGACACGCTCCCCCAATTGTGAAACAAAATTACATTAACTCAAAACGGAAAGGGTAGGTACTACACCTTTGTCGCTGATTGGATGCCCAACCCCCTAGTCGCCAATTGGATGCCCAACCCCCTAGTCGCCAATTGGATGCCCAATATGTCACTTTGAAAGAGCCTGACGAGAAACAAATTGCATCTTGAAGAAAAGGAACACTAAATGTTGAAAACATGTATTGCCCGTACTGTGGCAAGCATTTTGATGATGTGCCAAATTTTTGTAGTGGTTGTGGCAAGGGTTTGCAAATTTTAAAAGAGACCAAACAAAAAGAAACGATGAACACACCATCGTCAGGTAACGTTTGTGAAGATAGCTAGCTGGCTAAGTTAGCTTGGCTAGGTTATACTATCTGTCATTCAGCTTGGGTTATTTCAACGATATCTAGCCACATGTTTGTTGCTTTAACAGTGTTACCAAACCCAACGCTGCAGCAGTTCATGAGTTACCGCAAGTTGAAGTCAGAGGAAAGATCCAACTTTTCCTTGGCAAGAAAGGGAGGAAAAAAACAGAAACCAAAGAATGTAAAGGTGAGCAAATAAAAGCACGGTAAATTTGGCTTGACGTTTAATATTCAGTTGATTTTCGATTTTAATTTCCCCTTCGTTCGAGATCGATAACGCATTTCACGTCAATGACGTGAACACGGTCAAAGACAGTTGACATTTATTACAGTGTATCAAGAGTTTTCGACTAGAATTATTATCGCTAGAGATTTGTATCCAACATAAGGCTTCACAGCTTCAATGCCTGTTCTGTCGCTATGGTCTGTGTAAGGGACCGTCTACAAATGAGCGGGTATTAGTAAGCAGCAGGTTTGATATTCGCCGGATATTAATTATTGACTTACCCCCATTTAGTTTCTTCAATAAAATTCCACTACATTACGAGTGTAGTACGTTGAGGACAGTTTTGGAAACTATCGTAAAAAATCACAATGGTACTTGTAGTTACCGATATGCGTGTGAAAACAGCACATCATTCCACTTTCCGGCTATTGGGTTAGAGACCATCTACAAATGACATTGCTCAAGGCTGGTGACAGAGACTACTGGGATTTTCTCAGGAAAGAAATAGCCATTAATCAATAAAATTACCTTTTCTCATTCTGATTGCTGTAGTAGTTGCCAATGGTGGGCTTTTACTTACTTCATGTCATATTTTCCCATGTCACATTATAGTGAAACAGTGGAATTAAAAGTTGAAAATATTCACCGAAAATCAACAAAAATATATTTTCTCATTCTGATTGCTGTAGTAATTGCCAATATCAATCAGTTATTATCAGATGATGCAGAACCTGCCATAGTGCCTATGTTTTTCTTGCAGATAAATGTTGGAGTCATGGCAATGCAGAGTGGGGTGTAAAAGGGAGTACGTGGGAAAACTCTTGTATTGCCCACACATCCTGAAATCACAGGACCCCAACTCCTTACGCAAGCTGTATAAAAATTAAGGATTTCAACAAAGACATGGATGAAGGGCCGTACGTCCTCCTTTATCCAGACGGATCACAAGTCATTACTGTCCCTGGGACACAAAATCCTTTTGTACTAAAAGAATACAAAGAAGAAATAGGCAAGGCCTATCAACGACTTTTTTATCTGTAATGAAAAATAATTAAAAGAAGGTCAGTGACACATTTCCCCAGTACCTACTGTTTTCTATTACACAGTCTAAAATCAATACAATTATTTATACACAGATCTGATTTTGTGTTTTGCAGATCATGAATACCTCTCTAATAATTCAGAATCTGACAATGAGGTTGTAATGAGAAGTACTGCTGATTTTGATCACGCTGACACACTGGTGAGTGTAATCTTATTGTAAACATTTAGGTGGGGTTTTTCAGAGATATTTTCACAATACAAATTAAAAACATTAAAAAGGTCAGTTTGAATATGTATCATCTGATTTAAACTATGCATTCAATACTTTCTGCCATTTGAACCTCAGCATGAAAGCACTCCAAAAGTGACAGAGATTCTTGAATGTGCAGTACCAAAGGTAGTCTTTTATTATTTGAGCTTATTTTGTCACACTCCAATTCAAACTTTGTGTGTGTATTATGCTACTATTTTTTACAGGCCTAATGTAGTTTCATAAATTAGTTTCAGCTATATTTTTTAAATCACATTCTACCATCAGACCTGAAAGGTCCCATATGTTTGCTATCTGCAGTCAACATTGACAAACACCAATAAAACAAATTAACCACAACTTAAAAATAAATGTTAAACCAATGTCAGAAAACATAAAACATGAACCAATGTTAGATCTTGTTTCTGTATGTTTCAGATAATAATATCGGATTCAGATAATGCCATTCCAAGTGCTTCAGGAGTTTTGGCAACCAAGAGCACTTCTTACAGGTGTGTTATTGTAGAAGTGGTAGTGTTGTAGTCGGGAGTAAAAAGGATACAATTAATGTGCACTTATGAAGTTGAAGCATTAATAATTAATGTATTTCCTTTTCTCCCGTTGCAATAGTCTGGGTTAAGAATGGAGAAATGCTTAATAAATGCGTACAGAGGATTGATAGTATAGACGTGGTTGATATTTCCTATCTAACCATCTGAACTCACGAATGATCATTTATCCGTGTGTAAACAGCTACGGGAAGAAATACTACAGCGACCCGGGAAACTAACGCATTGCTCGAGAGTCAGACAAAGGTGCAAGAGCTACCTAGCTTGAAACTGTGTTCGTAATAACAGCTGAAAGATAGGAGCAGACCGCAACAAGATAACTTACATGAATTACTATCCCATTAATCCTCCACCGGAGAATGTTCTGGGAAATGATTTAGAATGTCTATGACAGAACTTAGTAAATGAATAATATTTAATTCCAATTAA
>JACXGM010018356.1:0-19101 GCA_016801145.1 Umbra pygmaea | reverse complement strand
CTGGAGGACCTTAATTAGCGCTCTCTACATTGGGACCTTTCAGCGGGAGATCAGGGACAGGTCTGGTATATATATGACAGCCAACAATAGTCGAAGTATGCCAGCCGTTTTAGCAGCTATGAAGTCCCTTTCTGCCTGGTATATTCAAACTATGACTAAAATACAATTTTATGAGATTGCTGGGTTTCCAATTGGGGAGCATTGGGCGATTGATACTGCGTCTGTAGCCACCATCCATGAATGATTACGCATTTATCAATCGCAAATACTTTAATTCAATCAACGTTCAGATCATATGTGATGCCAGGATGTTTGTTCTAAATATGGTAGCCCGGTGGCCGGGTGGGACGCGCGTCTCTATTTTTCTAAACTGCAGCATTGGAACAAGGAGGGCGCACTGCATGGCTGGAGTCATCTCCTCGGTGAGTTAAGCCCTCGTACAATTATTATAATAGTTCTACATTTCTTTGGTGAAATGGTTGGATGTGATTCCTCTTGGTGAAAAAGGTTATGCCCTGACGGAGTACATCGCTTGCAAATCCCGAAACAAGCAGGAGTGCAGGTTCAACAGTGCGCACACACGCACACGAACCACAGTGGAGTGATGTATAGGTTTGTACAGGTGGCTCTGTCTTGGGTAAGCGAGGTGGGGTGGGGGGACTGCTATACACACCAGAGCAGGCCTGCAACATAATTATGGCATGCGGGATTCTCCGCGATATTGCGCTGGAGAACGGGGCCATTCAATGAAGATCAGTGGCCACAACAGCCACCATTGTGGGCTCTACGAAGGAGACAGGATCTTATTCTGAGCTTCTAATATAGTAAGTGCTATACTGGGTAAGAAAGCTACTTAAAAAATACAACGTGGAATATTTAGTGAAAATAATTACTATATTGGGTAAGAAAGCTACTTAAAAAATATGTGGAAAATTTAGTGAAAATAATTCATTTATTTGAAATACACTTCAGGTTCTCGTTAATCGCTTTCAATGACTATAGCAGTAACCTCAGTCAACACCGCATTTTCCTTTAACAATCGATGCCTGATTTTAAGCTTCCAAATAAAACAAATAAGCGGTTGGCCTGCACCTGAGACCTGAGCGTCTTTATTTTTTCTCAGAAAATCCTTTTCTTTGCCGGATTTCGCTTATCCATGTCGTAAATTCTAAGGGCGAGGCCTTTAATTCATGCATATTTGTGGGCGTGTTATTTAAATTACGATTGTTTTCAACCGTCTGATTTATCAACAGCCGCTCGATACGAATGTTCTGTAAATCACACGTGAGTCTCGTCGTAAGATGATTTCTGAGCTCAGATCTACACGGTTTCTATGCACGTTTGATAAATGAGGGCCACTGTGTATTGCCCAGGCCTGTAGATATTTGCTATAAAAACGAGATTGATTAAGCCGCACAGATTGATTAAGCTGCACAGATTTCATGATTAAAAACTCAAAAGACACAAACCCAGTCATTTTTTTGGGTGTAAGTTTAAGATCAGTGTCATGAATGAAGGCCACACCACCACCTTTGCGAGATTCGCGGGGGATATGGTTACCAATGTAACCAGGAGGAGAGGCCTCATTAAGGGCAATAAATTAATCAGGCTTCAGCCAGGTTTCACACAGGCCAATCAAATCAAGTTTATGATCTGTAATTAGTTCATTGACTATAATTGCCTTTGAGGTAAGGGATCGTACATTTAATAGTCCCATTTTTAGGTAAGTGTCTTTTTTGTAATTAAAATATTTTTTATTGATGACAGAAGTGGTGGAGGGCTTTATTATAGTAAGAGTACTACGTTGAACACCACCTCGTTTTGCCTTACACAACCTTGATCGAGGTACAGTCACAGTCTCATTGAGGAAAACCAGTCACAGTCTCAATGAGGAAAACTGAGTTTCAGTGGGTATGCTAGTGGTGGACTCCTCTAAGCTATCTTACTGGCTAATAGCCTGCAGCCTAACCTGCACCCTATTTCATGGTGAGGCTATAGGAGTTAGACTCCTGTCTATGTTGCTAGATAAAAGAAGAGCACCACTCCAGCTAGGATGGAGTCCGTCACTCTTCAGCAGGTTAGGCTTGACTCTTTTTCTAGTCCCAAAAAGAGGGCCAGTTATCCACAAATTCTATCTCCTGTGATGGGCAGAACACCGTCTTCAGCCAGCGATTGAGTTGTGAGAGTCTTCTGTAGATCTCGTCACTACCCCTGACTGGGAGGGGGCCAGAGAAAATTACTCAATGCCGACATCTTTCTAGCTAATTTACATGCTGAATCTATGTTCTGCTTAGTAATCTCTGACTGTTTCATCCTAACATTGTTGGTGCCAACGTGAATAACAATATCTCTAACCTATCTAGCCTTGCCCGTTTTTTCAACCATGAGAAAATTGTCCGGCTGCAAGGACAGTGCAGGGGAGTTAGGATAGCTACTACTATCAACATTTTTTTTTTCATTTATTATACAGGAAAGTTAAAAGTAACTTAATTGTTACAATATAAACAGGCCTGGCTCAGTTTAAAAACTGGTTTCCAGCAGGTTCCTGTTCTGCAGGGTAAGCAGACATAGAACATAGTTACGACACATGAGGACAGGAACTTTTATACAGGACATTAGCACGGGCTAAACAGATAAAGACAACTAAAAACAACAATACAAACAATGCAAACACTGTCTGGTGGCTCAGACGCGTTCTTATCGTTATTTACTCTAGGATATTCCTTTTCTGGCAACTGCGTCTGAAGCCGAACCTCTAACTTAGCTATCTTTGCAAGAAGTAGAGAAAAGCAACTGCAGTACGATATGCTACTTAGCTTTCAACTGGTCGCAGTAGTTGAGAGGCTCCTCTGTTGTCCAATAGCATCCCAGGGTAGACACTCGATTTAGAGGCGGAAGTTTCCAAAGTAGTTTCCAGAGGTAGAAAATCTGTGTATCCAAAAAATTGCGTCCTGAGGTGAAATCAATGATAGAACAGTAAACTAGTACTTTGGTACCCAGAGGAAAATTTTATTGCTCAAGGGATGCTATTCGACAGCTCAGGAGACAACACTGGGACTCTCAGTTCAGCCTCATTTTCATTTCAAATTCTCTGACCCATTACTTATATGTTGCTCCTAAAATTCACTAGGAGAATTAGGTGAGACAGAGCAATATTTGCAGGAATCATAGTTGAGACTGGATGGAGATAACATGCTCAATCTCATTAATGGCTCATTTTTCTCATTAGGAAAAGAAAATGAGCAGTACCAGAGCTAATATTGAGCAATATATGAGATACATACATACATACATACATACATACATACATACATACATACATACATACATACATACATACATACATACATACATACATACATACATACATACATACATACATACATACATACATACATACATACATACATACATACATACATACATACATACATACATACATACATACAATCAAGGACACTTAAAAAAAATGCTTAAACAGACACACCATTTATTACATTGTTAATTCTCTGAAGGGATCCATAATGTTGTCAATAATCTGAGCATGTCAGTGGCAAAATCAGTACTAAAGTTTGCTGATGATACAACCATCCTACATCTCATCTCCAACAACGGTGAGACTGCTTACAGAGAAGAGGTAAGAGCCTTGGCTACCTGGTGCCAGAGCAACAACCTCTCTCTCAACGTCAGCAAGACAAAAGAGATGATAGTGGACTTTAGGAAGTAGCAGAGGGAGGGTCCTGCCCCCATACACATCGATGGAGCTGAAGTAGAGAGAGTTTCAGAGTTCAAGTTCCTCTGTGTGTTCATCAGCGACAACCTCACATGGTCCAGACAGACAATCTCGGTAACAAAAACTGGCCAAAAGCGCCTATACTTCCTGAGGAGACTCAAGAAGTTTGGCATGTCTGTCAGGATTTTAATAAACTTCTACAGGTGCACCATTGAAAGCATCCTCTCAGGCTGCATTACAGCCTGGTACGGCAGCTGCTGCCTCCCCTCCGTGCAAGGCATCTACCATAAGCGATGCCTCAGGAAAACAAAGAACATCCTCAAAGACCACAGCCACCCAGGCTGTGAACTTTTCTCACTACTGCCGTCTGGTAGACGCTACCGGAGCATCAAGGCACGGACCACCAGACTTACAAACAGTTTCTTCCCACAGGCCATTCGGCTGCTCATCATGGAACACAGACACTGATCGCATCTGATGTAGCAGAATTCAAATACACCTTTAAAAGCAATTTTTCCATGCCAATCCATAATATTTACTACTTCTACTGTTGTACATTTTCCAGACCATTGCTTAGTACATAGCATTTAGTATTACTATTACTATTGTTATTATTATTTTAAAATTCTTATATTGTTGTAATTCTTGTTTTTAAGCCCACTGCATAGAATCGCCGTGCCATGTCAAAAAAAATTTCTCTGTATGGGATGATGTATGTTATTCGATGCACATGATAAATAAACTTGACTTTTAGTGGACGCAAACTGACAGTGAACATATGCAGCAAGAACTTGTAATTTTCATAGTTTTGAAAATCTGAACAACCAATGTCCAGGTCTGGTGTTCTACTTTTAAGAATTTTAGGATGTTTCTGTAAGTTTAACCTGAAACAGCTCAGAGATCTCCATTGCCAAACCCACCAGACTTCGTTTAAATACTTTAAGCGTGTATAGTGCCAACATATTTACACACGTAACTGGGTGAATTAAGGGTTCGGTTCAACCAAACCAGCATGGTAATTGTTGAAAGAGTGGTAAGACAAACCAATAAGGCTTTTGGTACTTTTATTATGTTTCTGTTGACTTTAAATTAAGTATTTAACTAAAGCTGAACCAAAATATAAATGCAACACTTTTTTTTTTTTTAGGGGCACAGATGGCTCAGTGGGTAGGGAGTCAGACTTGTAGTCAGAAGGTTGTCAGTTCGATTCCCGACTGAGCCAAATGTTTTTTTGTCCTTGGGCAAGACACTATACCCTAATTGCTCCCAGGTCGTTGCTGTAAATAAGAAATTGTTCTTAGTCAACTTACCTGGTTAAATAAAGGTTAAAAAAAATTAAATAAACACTTTTTGCCCCCATTTATCATTAACTGAACTCAAAGATCTAAGACTTTTTCTATGTACTGTATTGTTCACAAATCTGTCTAAATCTGTGTTAGTGAGCACTTCTCCTTTGCCGAGATAATCCATCCACCTCACAGGTGTGACCTATCACATATCAACAGAATGATTGCACAGGTGTGCCTTAGGCTCGCCACAATAAAAGGCCACTCTAAAATGTGCAATTTCATTACACATCACAATACCACAGATGTCACAAGTTTTGAGGGAGCAACTGACAACTCCCATGCAGTGATTTAAAGCCACATCAGGTGGATTCAGCACACTTACTGAATTGTTTGTGATTCCTTAGGCTGCGGAGCTGGCCATGGTGCTGAATCCACCTGTTGTGGCTTTATTTAAATCACTATGTGGGAGTTTCACTCCATCAAAACTTGTGACATCTGTGGCATTGTGCTGTGTGATGAAACTGCACATTTTAGAGTGGCCTTTTATTGTGGCCAGCCTAAGACACCTGTGCAATAATCATGTTGTCTAATCAGCATCTTGATATGCCACACCTGTGAGGTGGATGGAATACCTCGGCAAAGGAGAAGTGCTCACTAAACACTGATTTAGACAGATTTGTGAACAATATTTGAGAGAAATAGGCCTTGTGTACATTGAAAGTCTTAGATCTTTGAGTTCAGCTCATGATAAATGGGGGCAAACACAACATGTTGCATTTATATTTTTGTTCAGTGTATGATAAAATTACCGTTGATTTAAATAGAGTCTGATGGTTTTGGCAATAACAATAATAATAAATAATAACATTTACAAAGACTGCAATAATTTATTTTCATCATTTAGAAAATCTGAACCCTTTCAAACGTCCATCCCTCTGGTGTTCCTAATTCAAGAATGTCTTTGTGGCCCTCATGCGGCATTTGTTTATCAAGGCTTTTTTGACCTTGGCTTTCTCAACAGGAGTCCATCCATCCAGTGTGCTACAGCGCATGATGTAGGCTGCAAGAATAAAAGAAAGCACAAATTAATGATGAATTCCCCTTGCATACTGTAACAATGGTGTGGAAAATCCTTACTAACCCACTGAGCAAAATATTTTGAAATATGTCTTTTCAAGCTCAATTTTTTTTTTAAACTTTATTTAACCAGGTAAGTTGACTAAGAACAATTTCTTATTTACAGCAATGACCTGGGAGCAATTAGGGTAAAATGTCTTACCCAAGGACACAACTTGGCTCAATCGGGAATCGAACTGGCAACCTTCTGACTACAAGTCTGACTCCCTACCCACTGAGCCATCTGCGCCCCTATTTTTGATTGCATAGAGGGAAATTGTTACCAGGAAAATAGTCAATGTCCAGTTTTTGCACTGATCATTTTAACCTTCAAACATTGTGTTATTTTGTAAGTACTAAATGATTTCCGAACATCAGTTGATACTGACACTAGGGCTGCTGGATTATGGGAAAAATGATAATCACGATTATTTTAGTAAATATTGAAATCATGATTATTTAAAATGATTACTCATTGACTTTGAAAATTTGCATTTGTTGATTTAAAAAAACAGTGAAACAATTCTGACGTCAGGAGCGACAGAGCTAAGGCGTACACTAGAGTCTCTTGTGTTGGAATGCATTTTCTGACTTTGTTGAGGGCGACCAGCACACATTTGTTTGAATGTTTGGATTTGATTAGACACCAATGTTTTTCAATTACATTTGCAAATAAGTTATTCAAATTTATTATATATATAAATTAACACTTCTAAACATTTCCTTTTTTCTATTTTGCCTGCAGGTTTATTATATGATCACGATAGACTGTGCTTAATTAGGTCTGCCATAGAATCGCAAACAGCAGTTCAAACAAACTACTGAATTGAAGTAACTCCACGAAGCCTGGCTTTTCAGTCAGTAGAATAATTGTTCAAATACATGGCTCTACGTAGACTACACCTGCGTACAGGGTGGGAAATTAGCACCCGCCACCCGCCAAATGCGGGTAGATTTTCACTTTGGCTGGTAACTTTTCCCAATCTACCAGCCACTCTGGCGGGTGAATTGTATGACATATGATAAGTTTTTTTTATTGGGCTACTTTGAACATTACTTGTTTCGGATTGGAGATAAACGCGTTTAACAAAAATGCGGACACTTACTCATTAACAAAGAAAGACGCACTTCTGTCCAGGTGCATATTTGATTCGTTTTCGCGGAGCTAGTCTGTGAGAACTCCAGCCTTGAGCTGCTGAAGAATAAAGATAGTGCGGTAAAGAAAAAAAACGAATCAATTTAGTTCCCAGTATTAAGCCCGAGTAGGAAAGATTAAGTAAATATAGAAAATATCAAGGTCAAAACGTGTACAATTACAGATATGGTGAAGTTGATGTGATGATGATACAATTTTATGTAATCGCAAAAAGAAAAACACACATACAGCGCGGAATGCTAAAGGCTCATTGGATGATTCATCTGTCACTCAAATCACTCGTTTAGTCTGTGATAATGATTGGATTATGATAAACGCCGCTCTCGTTTTACCAGAGACAATTACACGCGCAATGTCCTACTTCTCAAGTGTAACTTAAACTATTAACAACAAATTCTAATTCAGGTATCTTACATCGCCATAATATGGTTTCTTATTATATTTAATGTTGTATTATGTTTCGTTTCATTATTGAAGAAGTACTTGCAGCTTTGATGGGAGATAATTGGGTGTCAGATGGCTAAGTGGTTAGGGAGTCGGACTAGAGTCAGAAGGTTGCTGGTTAGATTCCCTGCTGTGCCAAATGTTGTGTTTGGGCTAGGCACTTCACCCTAAATTGCTCCAGGAAGAATGCCCCTGTGCTTAATGTACTGTAAATCAGTCTGGATAAGACTGTCTGCTAAATGACTCAAATGTAAATCATTTAACCAATGCTTCAATGTTTTTATTAGTAATCCCAGATGTTTTCCAAACAGATTATTAGAATCGAATTTACAAATGTGTAAATATTGTGGTGTTCGTCAGGTGTTACAACAGCAAAGTTTTACACCTCTCAAAGTTGATACTGCCTACTGTTGCATAAGTGATTTAAAAGTAGCTGACTAAAATATGGTAGCAGGACATACAATTAGCAAACAGATTAACACAATTTGTCAATCATCTGAAAATTATTCATCTCAGACTTGTCTTCACTAAACGTCCCTTTATTAATTTACCTATGTTAATAACAGATGTATTCATAGTGAATTTAATGTATTGAAGCAATACAGAATATACTAGTGTGTTTTCTTTTATGTATTTGAATTTGTGAAAAAGTGGCTGGTAAAATTTCGGCATCCACCAGCCACTGTGGCTGGTGGACAAAAAAGTTAATTTCCCACCCTGCCTGCGTAGTGTACATTACACCTGCGCTAATGAAACACAGAACAACAACGTGATTAACTGCTCAATGATAGTGGTGGGACATTATTTCCGTTGCTTTGAGGTACTGAGATTTGCACAATCTAATTGAAAAAATATGTTTCAGTAAACAACGCTGCAAGGACAAATAAACTGTCCTAAACAAGACTCAGACAAAGCTGATAAGTTAACAAACGAACAAAGTATACCTGCGTTGCTGTGAGGTAAACTCATGGAGCTGCCGCAATCACCTGCTATTACCGTAATATATAAAATACTGTAGACCATAGATCAATACTCTGCCTTTGTCACCTCATCAGCCACTTCTGCATAGCATTTCTCATATAACACATGCAGAGCAACTCTGGTAAAATGGTGGTGAGATGGCAAATTATAATGCATGTAAAGTATGCAACAACATTCTAGAGCTGTCGTTCTCAACTGTGCAAATGGGGCACACATCTTTGGCTAAATATGCAATGGCATGTGATATTGTTTTGTGCCTCCGTGCTCGATGGATCAATTACACTGTAAAAAGGGTCTTTAATAGACTACTGAGTGAGTTTAGCTTTCGGGAGGGACAAAAGTATGCATGTGCATGTCAATTGAAACACAAGACAAGAGTTCTTACAAAATGCAATGTACAAAATAATAGTTTTTTCTTGATTACATTGTTTTTGTTATCGTTAGGAGCTGAAATTGAAATTGTGATCAAAACTGGACTAATTGCACAGCCCTAACTGACAACACTCATCCTTTTCTTGTTTCCATATACTGGTAAATAAACCTGTGTCTGACACTTTGATAACTTGAGGCTTTTGTCTATTGGGAGCAGTTTATTGCATTTGTGTAAGATTTTTATTGGCAGCTGCCTGCTTGTCGGATACCCTCTTAAGGCTTGCCCCCTAATTGTCAAATTCTGCCAAAAAAAACACCCAAAGTTAGCCTCTAGTTACACTAGACCTGAAGCATATGGTTGATTTTTTTTTTTTAAGAAAAGACTAGGAATTTTTGGGATATTCATAATTTTGAATATATGTACACAGTGAATATGGCACAAGATGAAATAAAGAAAATGCATAATATTTTTGTTTTTATTTGTCTACATCCTCTTTGAAAGACAACTACGCAGTCATATATTGAGATAGGGTCCTGGAAACGTGTCTAGTTATGTCCCACACGGGATGACAACGTAGGTCTAGAATTTTATAATGATAGATTAAACAGCCAATCAGCAATAGCATTATTTGAAAAAGTATATTTCCACAAAAAACGCAACGTGATGACGTTTTATTCGGTTCCTTAGACAGATCAACATGTGTTTTACAAAATATCTCTGGTGCAGTTAAGTTAGAATTGGTGATCTTGCTCATTTTTTACATGCGTTTTAAAGGATTCCGAATATGATGAAATTGGAGGGTAGCAGTACGCTTCAAATGCGTCTTTGTTTCGGAAGAGTGTCCCATGATTTATGAACAATGTGCCTGTGATTAGTTTCAGATTAGTTACATGGACGTAATGAAATAGTAATTTCCATATAAGAAGATGGATTTTACCTGGGAAAACTATGCTATATGTCATTACTGGGACTCTTTGATGATGAAAAAGATAGATTTGACAGTAAGTACCATTTGTTTTGTAAATTATGCTATTTCCTCTGTGGTTTGCTATATTGCTAAGTATCTCCTAACAGACTAATGACTATGTTCACCAGGGACATAGCTCACATTATGTCGTGTTATGTTATGGTCGTTATAGCTTGTTGTAAAACCGAGACATTTGCAAAATTCCTAAGTTTTTAAGCTTTGTATAGATATAACACATGTATATATATATAACCGAAAAATTGCATTTGTGAGCTTTGATTATAATCCACATTGTATTTTCTATGAGGTGAAAAAAAGAATATCATTGTTTACTAAGCACATAGCTCACATGATGCCATGTTATGGTTGTTATAGCTATTGTAAAACTGAGACATTTGCTAGATTCCTGAGCATTTAAGATTGTAAAGATACAAGACATGTATATACTACTTAAAAATTGCAGTTATGAGCAGTGATTTTAATCCACAACCTATTTTATTTAAAGGCGCATGTGTACAAGGCACGTAGCTCACATTATAAAGTTTAATGTTTATTTTTGTTATCGTAAAACAGAGACATTAGCTAGAGTACTGAGATTTTAAGCTTCATAAAAATATGGGACATGTATATATTACCTAAAATGACTTGTGTACTCTGATTATAGTGCAGTTCTCATTTGGGGGGGGATAGCACACCAGTAGAAAACTGGGCCCGGTTCCCCAAAACATTCGTATCGCTAAGTAGTTCTTAACCTATTCCTTAACCCCTCTCTTAACCTCATGGCACGGTTCCTGACATGTTCGTACGCTAAGTATATCTTCTGTAAGTCACACTTTCGTAAGGTTGGTCTGGACCATTCGTAAGCTCTCTCTTAGCGTTGTTTGAGCTCAAGCCGCTAGTCGCCGCCACTGTGCAGCAGTCTAGAAATCAGTGCAGCGCAGTCCAATTCAAACTATGGTATGTTGACAATGTTGTGGCTCAACAATGATTTCATGGACATTTTAAGACTAATAATAAAATTTGTTCGCAACAGATACAGGCCTATTTATGAAATTGACTTTCTTTTTATTTGGTATTAGAACTAATTTGTGGTAATTAGCCTAGGCTATTTCGTAATTTCATTAAAGCATTTAAATTGGCAATCACGTTTGATAATTAAAGTCTGGCAAACAATTTGGCTCTAAATGGCTAAGATCTATAAATGGGTAACCATGGTGGTGTCCAGTAAGCGACCAACTATGGCAGCGATCTAACGTGTCCTTGTATTGAATCAAAGATGACGCCGGCCGCGTAGCCGTTTAGTCCATGACAATTGTTTTATTCTGCAAAACTTAAGCCCTTTTGACATTTTGCCTGACGTGGCTATATAAAAAAAGACAAGTCATTATGGAGCTGCTCAGACCTGCGCTTGCCAGGCTAACGCTGCAGAATTTTGCTTTAAGCCCTGAAGTCCAGCTGCTTGCAGCACTAAGGTTTTTTGCTAGAGGGAGCTTCATCGAGGTCGTTGGAGAGGGCTACGGCCTAAGCAAGACCTCGGTGTGGAGGTGCGTCCACACTGTCAACAACACCCTTCTGCGCCATGCTGGGGATTACATCCAGCTGCCGGCAACACGACAGGAGGTCTAGGAGGTGCACCAGGGCTGTCATGCCATTGCTGGCATACCCAGAGTCTTGGGCCTGGTGGATGGCACACTCATCCTTATTGCCAATCCATCAGTGATTGGTCAGGCGTACGTATCGCAAAAGGGTTACGCGGCCATAAATGTGCAGGTTATAGTGGACCATAGGGGTGTGATCTCCGACCTGGTGGCAAGATGGCCAGGCAGCACCCACGACAAGTGTCTGTGCCAATTCTGCCGTGGGTGAACAAGCGGAGAGAGAGGGGTTTGGTCAGAGCCTTTTCCTCTGGGATAGTGGATACCCTCTGAGAACATACTTATTCACACCGCTGACCATCCCAGAGACCTGGGCTGAAAGAGCCTACAATGTTGAAAATGTTCGCACATGCAACGTTGTCGAGTGTGCAATTGGAATCTGGAAGCTGCACTTTCGGGCCCTGCACAAGTCGGCAGGAGGACTGCGCATGAAGCCTCACAGCTCTTGCGCAGTTACGGTGGCAACGGCCATACTCCATAACATGGCTGTGCGAGGAGGGGCACCTATTCTGGAGGGGGAGGAGGTGGATGTGGATGAGGAGGAAGATGGAAAGGGAGAAGTTGGGGTCCTCCATCCTCCACAGAGGGCTGCCCTGCACACTGCCGGGGTTGAGGCAAGGCAGCTTTTGATTGCAAATGTTTTTGGTTGATCTATATTTTCTTTATGGATTAACTTGCTGAGCTATCATTAGCCATCATCCATGATTGAATGGACTTTTCTTTTGATTCGTATCATGATGGAATTTTTTGTTTTCAGAAAAATAAACGGGAGTTTCAAACCTTGCATCCATTAAATGTTCTGAGTGTGATTCTAATCCTTTAAACCTTTACTCTATCATGCCATTGTGTCCATTCCATAAGTGCTCTATGCAACGCCAATCATTGACATACTTCTCTTAAGGTTGACGAAGGAACCTACACCTTAGAATTTCTCAGTCAAAAGTTGACATATGCCCAAATTATCACTGATTCATCTTCGTTAATTTATTGGGCATTGAACGCAGATCACATGGTTGTCAGAGGATTCCCTTTCTGCTGCTTTGCCTTATGCATAGCCTTACGCGTAGCCTTATGCGTCGTCAAACACACAGATAATGTACATTATGAACAAATGTCTTTATGCAGCCTCTTTAAAGGAGCCTTTATATCTGAATGTGCACTTAGATTGACACAGCTTAATTTCCTTGTGAATAAATAAGGTATCTCATAGAGCAATATTTTATGCTTAGGTTTCCAATGGCAATCGAGAATAAGTTGTTGACTCATTAAGGGTGACAGAATGACATACAATCTTGTTGATGATCAAGTATTTTTAATGAAAATGTGCATACAAACACACAGACACGGTCACTGGTGTGACTGTTGCTCAGCATCTATGAAGACAAACAAATACCAAAATCAGATTAGGAACTGTGAGGAAAGGAACATAAAAATCTATATACCAAGAACAACGGGATCACCTTCAGCTGGCAGCAAGATTGGTACCGAGATTGAGGGCCTGTTGAATTGCGCCTCTGCTAGGGCATGCTGTAGCTTGGCCAGTTCCAGCTTGGCTCTATTCAGCTCAGAGACTGCCGAGCGAACCCATTTGCTTCGGTCAACTGGCGCTGTATTTCCTGCAATATGACCAACTTCTCCTTTTCAACTGGCGAGCGAACTCATTTGCTTCGGTCAACTGGCGCTGAATGTCCTGCAATATGACCAACTTCTTCTTTTCAATATTCACCAACTCTTTGCTACACCGACATGTTGAGATCGTGGAGCGACGTCATGATGTCGTGTAGCGAAGTCCTGGCGAACCCTTCCAGCACTCTCTTAGATGCTGCCAGGTGAGGAGAGTGCTGCAGGTGACTCTGGGGAGCATGGCACTTTCGGGGGTGGCGATGACCTGGAACATGAGGCCTGTTCAGCGTCACCTCTTCTAACGTCAATCCCCCCAGGGATTCCATGTGAGACTGTCTCCCATGATCGCCAGTGCCTTCTCCTCTTGTGCTGTTAAGGGTTGCACCGAACTGGTCCCCGCACCTGTCCTCGCTCGGTCTCTACGGACAGCAGAACCTCTCACCTTAACCTGGCTTGAAAAATCATGCAATTTTTTCCTGACGTCCTGCCAGGATCTCGGTGTGCCTGATCCAGAGGCAGCCATCTTCCTTGCTATGTCGCTCCATAGCTCTTTTTTGTTGCTGTTGCACAAGTTATTCCGAAAGCTGGAAAACAGTGTCAACTTGTGCAAGCTCACCTCGTCCAGCAAAACTTCAAGTTCCTCTGACGAGAAGCTTGGTGCCCTTTTTTTACGTTGCTTCCCCACAATATTCTTTATCTGACTCTCTCTCTCTGTTCATTGTAGATAGGTTGCATTTTATTGTATACATTAACCAATGGCAATCAATACCACATTAAACAGAAGTAAGTGCAGCTGCTTGCCAATCAATTCTGATTGTAAAGAACCTTATCATTGATATTAAAGTGTATTACATCATTTTTAGAAGTCGATAAACCCACGTCAAGAAGCGGGACAAGTGGCACAATGGGATGAGGAGGGTGGATGATTAGCGAGAGATACCCGGTTCTACCAGTCACAACATATTGTGTGAACACATTACTGACAATTTGATAATTGAATTAATAGTCTATATTTTACTGAAAACTTAAACTATGCTAAAATAAATGTTACTGGAATAATTTGAGGAATGTTTAATTTACATAGAACTTGTTGTTTTTCTTAACGCCATAATGTACCTTCGCGTGAAGTGAAAAATCAGTTCCTGAGCAATCGATGCCAACTAATTCAGCACCTTCACTTGGGACAGCGCCTTTGTAACGTCGAACTTAAGAGGCAGCATGTTAAGAAGCTTCCTAAGGGACACTTCGGGGAACACACTTAGCAACATAAACAACTTCGGTAAGATATCTTTTTGAGTCTTCTTAGCGCGCTAAGTGTGAGCGTTATCGGGAATCCGGGCCCAGATCCTTAAGAGGTTAACGGATAAGAATTGTTAATGAGTGTCGACTCTCGGTCAAATAATTGATAATCGAAATTAGCATCCCTAACAGCTACAAGTCTAAACTCCTCAGAAACTTTAGTAAAAAGTGAGCAGAACACCATGACATTGAGAGAAGATGGATAAAACTTGAAATTTGTGTTTCTTTAGTAAAAACAATTATGTTAAAAGCAGTACTGAAAAGTAAGGAAAAAAAACTAATGTTTGTATTAGGAGCTGCAACTATTATAAGTTGTCAATTATGTGTCTTGAGAAAGTACCCTGGGACTGAAACTTCAATAGATAAACCAATTTTAAAGGTGAAAGTTTCACCTTTTGAATGGATCTTCAGGGGATTTAACAAAGGAGACCAAGCAAGTGTGTGTTGCTGGCTATTCAATTATTAAATCCATCGCCAACGAGTGCATGTGGATGTTGTAAAACAAAACATGTAAAGTCCAACTGTGTGACACACAAAACACAAATCTAAAAAACAATTATATACAAAATGACTAATGTACTTACTTAAAATCCCATCGACCTTAGACTTGTCCAGGACTGCTTTCCCTTCTGGCACCTGTCCGTGTTTCCCAAATGCCACTGCATTTTGGCACTCCTCTGCACTGAAGAATTCGTCAAAAAGAAGATGGAATAAGTGAAGGCAGTCCTTTCTTGCCTCTGCATGGATTGCAGCTGAGCGGGTAGGGGACAAGAAGAGGCCACTACCTTGGTACAGCTCTTGTTTCCCTGATCGGCTTTTTGTAAGCATGACACCAGCCTGAGGTTTTATCTTTTCAACTTTGTTCAAAAAGCACTGTAATGCCTCAAGTTGTTCACCACCTGTATCACAGAAGATTATTTATTGCTTTACAGGAATACAACCATGTTTAATGAACTCAAGAAAAGGAACTATTAAATCCTGACATGACATAAATACAACAGAACAAAAAATTACTTACTGATACTACACAGCACATCCTCCGGTTTCCCCTTCGCCTCCATTAATTTTGCCACCTCAGACTGACATGCCTTGCATGGCTTCCAAGTGCTGCTTTCTCTTGATTCAGTTCGCACACATGGTTCTCCATATTCTGGTATTGCATCACGTTCAATGATATAAGTGTCTGCAGATGATCCTGAGCTTAATGAAGAACTCTCATACTCAGATGTAGTAGCCTGACTCTCCTCAGTATAAACAGTAGATGATCTTTTAGGAATAGTGGAACTGTACATCATTCCAAGAAAGCTTTCTTTGGCTGTTAGGTTAGTAGGGGTTGTAGATTTCCGTTGCTGATCCAAATCCACCAAAACAGGCAGCTGTTGCAATTGGTCTGGAGGCATGAGCTTTGCAGTGTGAGGCTGTGGATACTGAGGATGTATGATTGGCCATTGAGTGGGTGGATACTGGTGGAGAGGCTGGTGCTGTGGTGCGGAAGGTGGAGATGATAAGTTAGGTGGAGCCTGGTGCTGTGGCCCGGGAGGTGGAGATGAAAAGTTAGGTGGAGCCTGGTGTTGTGGTTCGGGAGGTGGAGCTGAAAAGTTAGGTGGAGCCTGGTGCTGTGGCCCGAGAAGTGGAGATGAAAAGCTAGGTGGAGCCTGGTGCTGTGGCCCGGGAGGTGGAGATGACTGGGTAGGTGGAGGGTGAATGGCACTGCGCTCCACAGAATTTGGGTTTGGCTGCGCAAAGGTACATTGAATGGCTTGAGGCAGTGATTGGAGGTTATAGAATCTCTCAGCAGCTGCATCTCTTTTTTTTATGTTTTTCTTTGAACCTTTCTTGGCATCCACTGTCTTGTCAGCTGTTCCAATGTAGTCCACTGTGGCATTGTAGAACTTGTTATCAAACCATCTTGCTATACATCACCTGGTTTCAGATCTCTGAAGCCAGTAATAAGTTTATCATCTTTGTTTAGTACATCACAGACCTTATAAATCTTTGCCGTTTCTCCATCTTCAAATGTCAAAAATACAAAAACACCTGAAAATGAAGACAGAGTGAAAAAAATTGCTTTTTAGTAAACAAGTACATACTAAGATATCATAAGTTTATTCAAACACTACTCTATCTCCATTCATAAATTCATCAACTTCTCAGAATACGGTAGGGCCTAAATGTACAAACGGAAACATTGCAATGAACTATGATATGGGTCTAGGGGGTGAGGAAGTGGTTGTTTTACTTCACAATTTATCAAATTGTATGGTATGTTGTTAAATTAAATTTTAAAATGAAATGCTATTTTATGAGTATGGACAGGTCAGTATGGACAGGTGCACAGTGGTTGGTTCTAGGTCTGTTACCATTGCAGTATTAATAATTAGGTTAAATTAATTTACTGTGCTGCAAAGGAAGTAGCTTTTTAATGTCTATTTATATTTAATTTAGTCTTCCAGGTAGGGTGCATTTTTATCATAATATCATCTAAAAGAGTAAAAAGTTAAAAGAAATATTTAAAGAAAAAACATTTGCAATAAAATGACAATGATTCAGTTACCATCCTGGTCTAGCAATTACAAGTTCATAGCCACGTGGTCTAGGGTTAAGGCTAATGTTAGCTAACATTACTATGTGCCATATAGGGCTTTTAGAACCAGATTCTTGAAAAGGTTTCAGAAATTCTTTCCGAAAATAACTTTACAAATAAATACCTTCTAATTGTAACAAAATTAAACAGCATACACTTAACTTACCTTCTTTTGCAAGTGCTGTTTTTCTCTTCCATGTGTTGTTTTTCTCGATCCGTTCCTCCTAGCCGCTCGCTCTGCGCTCCCTGGCTGTTCCCCGTATGTTAATCAGCCCACTTTTATATTAACCAATCACGATACAGCATGTGTAATAGAGAGTGCTCTTGTCCAATGAAATGTCTTTATGCTGGTTCAAAGTTCAAATCTTTTTGCGCTAAATTTGTTCAACCACAAAAGTGGTAAGTGAATATTGATATTGCTTTTACCAAAAATAAATAATTTATTGCTAGTAGTCATTTGTAATTATCCTGCATTTGTTTACATTATTAGAAGAAACAAAAAATCTGTTGTTGAAAGTTCGAATCAGTAAAAAGATGACAAGAACAGGCATCAGCTTTTTAGCCTAATCGAACTGTTATAACAAAAATGGGGTTAATAATGTAACGTTAACTAATAATGGCATTTATTATTCTGTAGTCTTTATAACAGGTTTATCAATATTTTTTATTCACAATATCAAAAGTGTTCAGCCAGGAATTCTTCATCATTCTCAAAAAAACAGTTTTTCTGTACTTTTGCTTTTATGTGAAATCAACATACACTTCTAGTTTTGAATTGTGCCAACCAGTTAATGTAATCATACATGTTACAACTGTGATTTTATTAGGAAAAGATGGACAAATTTATAATTATCCTGTTACATGTAGCCTACTCTTCAGTCAGAAGATAAATGTATATAATATCATATCATAGGCACCAGTGTATGCAAAAAGTTGGAAAAATAAACATTTGAAAGAAAAAGTCGAAAGAGTTTTCTGTCATCAATGGTGTCATTCTTTGCAGCTTCTGACACCAGTCAAGCATGAATATTGCTCTTCCAAAGAAGTTACTTATGTGTTTAATGGTATTGGGTGGGGTACGTCTTTATTACAAACCTAGCACTATATGTGTTACAAACACATAAAGACTGATAAAACGATTTAAGGAAAAAACGTCTACTTTCTTAGGAAAGCTTTGGTCACCACAGGCCCCCAGACCAGCTTTTTATGTGGGCATAGATTCTGCAATTAGAGAGAGAGGGTGGGAGAGGGAGACTTCAGTTTTCAAATGTTTGTTTGCACTCAGAGGGTTTGCCGGAATTTTTTTCAGGCGAACAGTTGATGCTTGCTTAATTAGAAAATGGCACAGAGGAACAACTCACGCTGGCGAAAAAAAATCAAGATTCAGCAAAGTACTTGCAAAAGATACAGAAGAAAGGTAAGAAAAAAATTCTGATGTTATTTTTAAAGACTCCTTCATGTGGATTATAATATTCACATGAAGGAGGTTGATTTATTTTCAAATTTATTTTGTATGTTGTAATCTGTTGTGCTTGAACAGTGCTGCGTTTTACTGAGAGGTTTTCCTAATATTTTCACATCCCATTAATATACATTATAGTTGAAGTTTCAAAAATGTAAAACAATCAACTCCATAGAGAAAAGTATCAGCTCAGGTTACTCTAACACTTAGATGTCTGGTAATAATGGCCCTCATTTATGAAACGTGCGTACGACCTAAAACAGGCGTACGACGGGCGTACGGCGATTCATACGCAAAGCAGCGGATTTATCAATTTGAACGTGATCGTAGGCTGCGATAAAATCTCACGTCTGGTCTGACTTCGTGTACGCAAATTCTATAGTGTGACTAGCGGTGTTCATGGTATAACCACCCGGTTC
>JACXGM010018355.1:0-19104 GCA_016801145.1 Umbra pygmaea | reverse complement strand
TTCTCCTTAAGAACACCTACATAGACACCTCGGTTCAGAAGGGAGGAGTCCCAGGGGTCCCAGGGTGTATTGAACACACAGGAGTGGTGACACAACTGATCAGAGAGGCACGAGAGTGCAGAGGGGACTTGGCAGTGCTGTGGCTGGACCTTGCCAACGCCTATGGATCAATACCACACAAATTGGTGGAATTGGCCCTAAGCAGATACCACGTCCCAGAGAAGATTCGAAATCTCATCCTAGACTATTACAACAACTTTAGTCTTAGGGTGTCCTCTGGGACTTCAACATCGGAGTGGCATCGTCTGGAGAAGGGCATTATTACAGGCTGCACAATCTCTGTGTCTCTGTTTGCACTGGCCATGAACATGCTCGTAAAGTCTGCGGAAGTGGAATGTAGAGGTCCACTTTCCAGATCTGGCACCCGGCAACCACCGATTAGAGCATTCAAGGATGATCTCACTGTCACCACAACCACAGTGCCCGGATGCAAGTGGCTTCTTCAAGGCCTCGAAAAGCTCATCACTTGGGCAAGAATGAGCTTCAAGCCAGTGAAATCCAGATCCTTGGTCTTGAGGAAGGGAAAAGTAGCTGACTAAAGTAGCTGACTAACGTTCCGCTTTATGCTGGGAGACACCCGAATTCCATCAGTGTCAGAAAAGCCAGTGAAGAGCTTAGGCAAGCTCTTCACTGGCAACCTGAAGGACACCGTTGCACGGCAGGGCACCAGTGATGACCTGGACACATGGCTCTCAGCAGTGGACAAATCCGGACTTCCTGGTAAGTTTAAGGCCTGGATTTACCAGCATGGTATCCTCCCTCGTCTCCTCTGGCCACTTCTAATTTATGAAGTCCCAATTACCACCGTGGAGGGCTTTGAGCGGAAGGTCAGTCGATTTCTGCGCAGGTGGCTGGGCCTGCCACGGAGCTTAAGTAGCATAGCTTTCTTTGGCCATAACACCAAGCTACAGCTTCCCTTTAGCAGTCTAGCTGAGGAGTTCAAAGTCACCCGAGCCAGAGAAGTCCTGCTCTACCGAGACTCAGTTGACACCAAGGTATCCTCAGCAGGGGTAGAGGTCAGAACAGGAAGGAAGTGGCGCGCCCAGGATGCAGTGGAACGGGCGGAGGCAAGGCTGCGGCACAGCACCCTGGTGGGCACGGTGGCTACTGGGCGGGCTGGGCTTGGTAGCAATCCTAGGCCGTGCTTCAGCAAAGCCAGAGGAAAGGAGAAGCGGAGGCTTATCCAGGAGGAGGTACGAGCCGAGGTGGAGGAAGATCGCTTCAGCAGAGTGGTGGGCATGTCCAAGCACGGGGCCTGGACCAGGTGGGAGCATACAGCTGGCCGTAAGATCACCTGGGCAGATCTTTGGAGGGCGGAGCCAAACCAGTTTAGGTTCTTGGTCCAGTCAGTGTATGATGTCCTCCCTAGCCCTGCCAACCTGTTCACCTGGGGCCTGGTGGACTCACCCGCTTGCAAACTCTGCCAGAAAAGGGGGTCAATAGAACATATCCTTAGCTGCTGCTCAAAGGCCTTGGGAGATGGCCGTTATCGTTGGCGCCATGACCAGGTCCCGAAGGCAGTAGCAGACACCATCTGCACTGGCATTAACATCAGCAAACAGCATCATCCATCCAAGTCTGTAATTGCTTTTGTCCGAGCAGGCGAGAAGCCTCAGCCCCCCAGAAAGACTCAAGGAGGCCTGCTCGCAACAGCAAGAGATTGGCACCTCCTGGTGGACCTAGGGAGACAATTGAGATTCCCGGACACCATTGCAATTATAGCACTCCGACCGGACATGGTCTTGATGTTCGTGGCAAGCAGGCAGGTGGTGCTACTTGAACTAACTGTTCCCTGGGAAGATCGAATAGAGGAAGCCCAGGAGAGGAAGAGGGCCAAGTACGCTGATCTGGTAGCTGAGTGTCGGAGGAATGGTTGGAAGGCCCGCTGTGAGCCGATTGAAGTGGGCTGCAGGGGCTCAACACCGGGTCATGGGACTCTTAGGGATTTGTGGACTGCACAGGCAAAGAGCCATCAAGAACATCCTGAAAGCTGCTGAAAAGGCTTCACGGTGGCTCTGGTTAAGAAGGGGGGACGCGTGGCGTAGCGCGCTACCTGGACACAAGTCGGGGCCTGATCACCCCTGGCTGGGTCGCCCGGGTGAGGGTGTCTGATGTAAGACCCGAAACACCCCATGACCCCGGGGGCATTACTGATGATGTGTCCAGGTTGCACCATAAGGTGTATTCAAGTACTGTTCTGTGTATCTCCTGCCGGAGACTCGTTTATTTTGCCTTTTGGGGATTCATTAATAAAGATCCCATGTCTTGCTCATCGTATACCGCCTCCAGTCTCTCTCCCTCAACCTACACCGCACATCTTGACAAGTTGTGCACTCAGGTTGGCAGCTGCAGCGCTATCCGGGTCTACAGCTGCAGTGCCGCCAAGGTCTACAGCGCCACATGTTTATGGCTGTAGCGCTGCCTAGTTCTACAGTTGGTGACCCAGTAGACTGAGGAAGATCACTGTCGTGGATGACCAGAGAATACTTTATATTGCCTGAAAACAGCCCAGAACATCATAAACACTCCTGGATGCAGTTGTACAGTAGATGTGTCAATGTCTACCATATGTAGAAAACTACACCAGCAGGACTACAGAGGTTACACCAAAAGTTGCAAATCACTGAAAAGCCTGCACTTTTCTTGCGTACCGCTGCCTTTCGCATGTAGCCTGCTATGCAACCAATGACAGAGAAAGCGTCAGTATCAGAGAGATTGGTAATGATCCTAACGTTATATAAACTACACTATCCAGAGGGCACTACGTGACTTACTTCAGAGCTCTTGACGAATCACGTAAAGGTAAGCAGTCGGTCCACCCTATCAGAAGTTTGCTTCTCCAAGGACGCTAGTTCGAAAATGCTGTTGCCTGACCATAACACATATTTACCTGCTGAAAACCTAGAAACTAAAAAGAAGTGTGTCTTTTTTTAAAGTCGTTATGCTTGCCTGGCTTTAGAAAGGTACTAAGAACGTGTGTGCCAGAGCCAGACACGTCAACATTAAACCTTTGTTTATTAGATATTAATAAGTATATAAATACTATTTTAGTTTAACAAGGTAAGTGAAGAGATAACTTGTAATATTGCTATTAGGTAAAATAAAGTGAGAGAAATTGTTAACGTTTAAAATAATTGTAGTTGAAATTAATAATGTTAATTCTGACCTTGGGCTTTGATGTAGTAAACAGCATCTAAAAATAACAAAACATCGTTATCATTATCATTCACTTCTGGAAATTTTGTGAAACACAAGAAACACAAGACTGAAACAGTTTTCACAAGCTTGTGAATTAACTTTGCTAAATGCCTCCTTTTTAACTAGGTTGTACCTACAATTACTGGACTGTGTGGTTGTCTTGCATCGCTACTGCATCTTAAAATGATTATAAAAGATGTAAGTCATTCTGAATAACTGCACCTTCTAAATGACTAAAATATAAATATAAAATAGAATAAAATGTATTAGAGGGTGTTAAGCAGTAATCATTCTTTACTGAATATAATGTATGTTTGATGATAGAGGAAAATATATGAAATAAATAAACAATGGAATAATGTTATAGTGTAGATATTAGATTCAAAGACAAGACTTTCTAATATAGAGACTGAAATAATGTAGAAAATGTTTGGATTATAGGAATAACTCACACAAAAATAAGATGGCAAAAAACAGATGTCTAGCTGCCATATCTTTGTCTCAAATGAACAATGCAAATTTAGACATAGACATTTAGACTTTCATTTGACTTGACAGGATATGAACAATGAGGTGATTGTTTAAATAAAAGGGCTGTTTACAGGAAACCCACAGAGAGCAAAGAGACACATAGGGCCAGTCTGGGCTAATGTTGCAGAGGACCAGATGTATGAACATTTAGAATACTTTATCAGTCATGTTTAGCTGTATGTATCCATGTGTCAGCTGGTATGTGTGTATACAGCTGGTATTTTATATTTGTCTAATGGCTGGTAATCATTAGATCTCTTCAGCTAAGAATGAGACAAATATTTCACATTCTTTGATGTATGGTAAACTTGTATTTGTTTACTTTCCACAAAAAGGAAGAAAATCAAAAGCAGGGATAAATTAAAATGAAATACTAACAAATATGAATAGTTAAAGTTAATCTTAATGAACAGCACTTAAAAATAAATATATATTGTGTCTAGCCTGAAAGTGATACAAGTGTCTAGCCTGAAAGTGATGTTGTTGATGCAACTGTGAAGTGGGAAAGATATTTATAAAAAGGTTCAGCCTGACTTGTAATCAATACACAACTTATGTATAGTTGTATGTAAAAATTTGGGCACCTCAGATTTATACACATAATGACTGACCTGTAAATGTGTATCCATCACTGCGTGGGGACACAGAGTGTGGGTCTATGTTCGCTCTGTAGTCACAGCTCACGTCTCTCCTTACCTGCCGACTCCTGAACAGATCATTCTTAGACACACTGAAGGTGCAGATCAATCTAATGGATGATGATGACCGGATGGACTGAGCCTCTTTGTAAGGCTGAGGTTGGTCTCCAGTGTACAGGCTACATCTGCTACCATCACTGACTGACTCAGGAAGAACACAGTCAATAC
The DNA here is from genome assembly GCA_016801145.1 of Umbra pygmaea. Classification (NCBI taxonomy): domain Eukaryota; kingdom Metazoa; phylum Chordata; class Actinopteri; order Esociformes; family Umbridae; genus Umbra; species Umbra pygmaea. Next base: position 14,449 of record JACXGM010018355.1, on the reverse strand, counting down.
TGATGACATCAGAAGAATCAGCATGGATAACAACCTCTGGTTTCTGTAGTTCACCTGAGAAGAGAAAACAATCAATTATGTTTTGTACATTAGGTAGCATACTGAGATTACTAAATTAATGTTTAATTTAATGTTTAATTATAACAGCAATGATATGGTTGCGAAATAGTTAATACATTAAAATAGTGTATTAATTTGAACTAACCCAGAAATGTCAAAAAGACAGGATTACTGTATGTTGAAAAACAGTTTGTCCATACAGTGAAGAAACATCTCAGCTTGATTTTAATTGGTGACCTTTGACCTGCCCATTCAAGGAGCTGACTTCCTTTGACTGTCATCTGACAGTTTGGCACATTCAAGTCCTGTTTTCCCTGTATGTGGAAGTAACACTGAGACACAGATACAGATGTAGGAGTCTCACAGCTCAGCTGAACTGAGTCCGTCTCTCTGATGACTGTAGGACTCACTGTCAGACTGGGCTGAGGAAGGTCTGTGAGAGGGATGAGTTTGACAATTCAATATATATTTATTTACAATGGCTATTTATACATGGTATAACATTTACCATATCTATGGTTAAAAAAGAGAAGAAATAGGACACTGTAAAATATTAGATTCAAAAGAAGTTTAAAGGCTGAAATAATTAAGGTTAATAATAAAGGTTAAAGACTGAAATAATTGTCACGTTGTATGGTGTGGTGTAAAGGAGGGAGACCCAGGCAGGCAGATGGTAGATGACAAATAACTGGTTGTTTTTATTTTAGACAAATTCAGAGACATGCATATAGTTTCTGAGTTGTGCTGAGTTCACAATTTTTGGGGAGTTCCTAAATAACACCAAAATGAGCAGGTAGTTTGTAACTAACCGGTGATCTATTAAATGAAAACCATGAGTAATAATGATTAGTTATGGTCACTGGTTAGTTATGAACTCCCCTTACATGTTCATTCAGGTTTTAATTAGGAACTTCCCAAAACGGGTGAACCCAGCGAGTACTTTTACTTTCGACTTTATATAACTCTGCTTATATAAGTTATATATATATATATATATATATATATAACGTGGTCTCAACAATGGCACAGACTCTAACAGCTAACACATAAGTACAGAGTGTATGCATAAACTTCCAAACTTCAGCAACTCTTTTCACATTTTACTTTAACAAGTGCAGCTTCCGGACAGCCTTACAACACAGTGCAACAATAAAACGTAACATAATTCAATGACCAACACCTCTCTCTAGTTTGGCCAGCCTTTATATACAGGAAGCTTAACTAACTAACAGAACATGGCTGAATGTAATTATTAATCAACAGGTCTACAGGATACCAGCATAACCTAAACCCTATCAAATGCCCAAACTAGAGAGAGGTGTCACATTCCTTAAAGGGACATATTCATATAAACCAAAACCTCTATCCAATGTACAGTTCCTTCTCAAAAAATTAGCATATTGTGATAAAGTTCATTATTTTCCATAATGTATGGAATTTTGGGTTTTCATGAGCTGTATGCCAAAATCATCAGTATTAAAACAATAAAAGACCTGAAATATTTCAGTTGGTGTGCAATGAATCTAAAATATATGAAAGTTTAATTTTTATCATTACATTATGGAAAATAATGTACTTTATCACAATTTGCTAATTTTTTGAGAAGGACCTGTACTGATATAACACAAAATAACTGAAACAAGCTATATTTTTTAAAGAGTCCAGTCTCAGTCTCTGTTAATGCCAGCCCTCACTGGGCTGGGTGTTACAATAATGTAGAAAATGTTTTGATTAGAGGAATTACTCAAACAAATGGAAGTTGGCACAAAACAGCTGCCATATCTCAGTCTCACATGAACAATGCAATCTTCCATAGACACTCAGACTTTCATTTGACTTGCCATCAGTGTTTGAAGTGGGGCGGTACTCACCGGTACGCAGTACCCGCACTTCTACATTTTAATCTTAAGCGTACCTGCACTTTTTCTTGTGTACTGCTGCCTTTCGCTTGTAGCCTGCTATGCAACCAATGACAGAGAAAGCGTCAGTGTCAGAGAGATTGGTAATGATCCTAACGTTATATAAACTACACTATCCAGAGGGCACTATGTGACTTACTTCAGAGCTCTTGACGAATCACGTAAAGGCAAGCAGTCGGCCCACCCTCAGAATGTCGCTTCTCCAAGGACGCTAGTTCAAATATGCTGTTGCCTGACCGTAACATATATTTCCCTGCTGAAAACCTAGAAACTAAAAAGAAGTGTGTCTTAAGTCATTATGCTTGCCTGGCTTTAGAAAGGTACTAAGAACGTGTGTGCCAGAGCCAGACACATCAACAGAGGTCCAAGTCCAAACAGAAACATCGGGTACGTTTTATGAGCTTCAAACTAAGTTAATTAAAACCCTTCACAGTCTCCCGACGTTCTAGAGTGTCAAGCGCGAACCGTACATGCTTGGTACCATTGGAAAGAGGAAGATTAGACTAAAATAATGAAACGTGGCTCATCCCTGTGGGTTAAACACAGCCGGAACTATGACGCCTAAAAGTCGGTCATGTTTTATAGACACCTTTTTTACTAAATATTTTACAGACAGGAAGTAAAAAATAGCTGGGATTTGAAAAATGTATAGAAATATTGTGAGAAATGGGTGCAGCATTTTGATGTTAACTTGTTTGTGTGTCCTCCAAACTTTTCACACTGGTCCAGGAGTCCTGGGGGCTTGATAACAATGATCACATTTTTAGCTTGTTACAAATGTGTAGCAATGAAAGCTTTTTAACCATGAGTTCTCTATTCCTTTCATTTTAATGTGCATGCCATGTTGAAAACATCCCATGTTAACATTGTTGCCAATATATGCAAAAAAAAGAATTTTGACTTTATGTTAAATTTTAGTTTTTGTGAAAACTTTGTACATCTCACTGACGTTTTGTTTAAAGCATAGTAATGTTGATGTAATGTTTGCAAAACTCTAATGTCAGTAATGTCAGTACCAGCTGTTACACAGGATCAAGCAACAAAGGTTCTTCAAGTTTGATTCATTGTGATAGCATTTTGTTGTACCAGTTGAGTTGAAAGACAACTCATTCTCATTGCAGTAACAACAAGTTTAACTGTACATAACGTCACAACTCTGCCTGGTTTATACAGTGCATTACCCATTTTGAAAACATTTTGCTTATTTTAAGGTATCTGGAAAATCAATTTAGATGAATGCATTGTTATAATAGTACTCTACTGATTACATGTAACATAATGTATGCCTTAGTACAGTTTCAATATTATTTGTTACACAGGACTTAGCTAGTTAAAACAAAATCTACACTTACTCCACGTCCACATATAGTATATTTAGTAATAATACACTGATAAAAAAAAATAAAAGGAAGAATTAAACAACACAATGTAACTCCAAGTCAATCACACTTCTGTGAAATCACACTGTCCACTTAGGAAGCAACAATGATTGACAATCAATTTCACATGCTGTTGTGTAAATGGAACAGACAACAGGTAGATATTATAGGCAATTAGCAAGACACCCCCAATAAAGGAGTGTTCTGCAGGTGGTGACCACAGACCAATTCTCAGTTCCTATGCTTCATGGCTATTGTTTTGGTCACTTTTGAATGCTGGCGGTGGTTTCATTCTAGTGGTAGCATGAGACGGAGTCTACAATACATACAAGTGGCTCAGGTAGTGCAGCTCATCCAGGATGGCACATCAATGCGAGCTGTGGCAAGAAGGTTTGCTGTGTCTGTCAGCGTAGTGTCCAGAGCATGGAGGCACTACCAGGAGACAGGCTAGTACATCAGGCGATGTGGAGGAGGCCGTAGGAGGGCAACAACCCAGCAGCAGGACCGCTACCTCTGCCTTTGTGCAAGGAGGAGCAGGAGGAGCACTGCCAGAGCCCTGCAAAATGACCTCCAGCAGGCCACAAATGTGCATGTGTCCACTCAAATGGTCAGAAACCAACTCCATGAGGGTGGTATGAGGGCCCGACGTCCACAGGTGGGGGTTGTGCTTACAGCCCAACACCATGATGGACGTTTGGCATTTGCCAGAGAACACCAAGATTGGCAAATTCGCCATTGGTGCCCTGTGCTCTTAACAGATGGAAGCAGGTTCACACTGAGCACATGTGACAGACATGACAGAGTCTGGAGATGCCGTGGAGAACGTTCTGCTGGCTGCACCATCCTTTAGCATGACCAGTTTGGTGGTGGCTCAGTATTGGTGTGGGGTGGCATTTCTTTGGGGGGCCGGTACAGCCCTCCATGTGTTTGCCAGAGGTAGCCTGACTGCCATTAGGTACCGAGATGAGATCCTCAGACCCCTTGTGAGACCATATGCTGGTGCGGTTGGCTCTGGGTTCCTCCTAATGCAAGACAATGCCAGACCTCATGTGGCTGGAGTGTGTCAGCAGTTCCTGCAAGAGGAAAGCATTGATGCTATGGACTGGCCCACCCGTTCCCCAGACCTGAATCCGATTGAGCACACCTGGGACATAATGTCTTGCTCCATCCACCAATGTCACGTTGGACCACAAACTGTCCAGGATGCTTTAGTCCAGGTCTGGGAGGACATCCCTCAAGAGATCATCCACCACCTCATCAGGAGCATGCCCAGGCGTTGTAGAGAGGTCATACAGGTACATGGAGGCCACACACACTACTGAGCCTCATTTTGATTTGTTTTAAGGACATTACATCAATGTTGGATCAGCCTGTAGTGTGGTTTTCCACTTTGATTTTGAGTGTGACTCCATATCCAGATCTCTATGGGTTGATACATTTGATTTCCATTGATCATTTTTGTGTGATTTTGTTGTCAGCACATTCAACTATGTAAAGACGAAAGTATTTCATACGATTAGTTCATTCATTCAGATCTAGGATGTGTTATCTTAGTGTTCCCCTTATTTTTTGGAGCAGTGTATTACTGTATTTACACAGATATCCTGTATTACTGCCATACATGTACATCATCTGCATTCATATTTGCACCTATATTATTTTTTGAACTCTCTAGGTTAAATGCTAAACTACATTTTGTTATGATGGTTTTGTAATCTGTGCATTGAAAATAACGTTGCATTTAATCTAACCTACTGAAGTTGAAGCCACATATTTAAAAACTAGAACACAATAAAGGTGGGAGAACTATTAGCCTAGTACAAAACATAGTATATGTTACATGGGGCGCAGATGGCTCAGTGGGTAGGGAGTCAGACTTGTAGTCAGAAGGTTGCCAGTTCGATTCCCGACTGAGCCAAATGTTGTTGTGTCCTTGGGCAAGACACTTTACCCTAATTGCTCCCAGGTCGTTGCTGTAAATAAGAAATTGTTCTTAGTCAACTTACCTGGTTAAATAAAGGTTGAATTTAAAAAAAAATTAAATATGCCTAATTACAATGTACCTACTTGTTATTAAACAGGACTTAGCTAGTTAAAATGAAGTGTAACCTGAGTGGTATTTACATGGAACAAATCTAAACTTATAAAGTCAATTACTCCATCTGATTGCACATATTTAAAAACTAGAACACAACCAAGGTGGGAGAACTATTAGACTAGTACACAACATAGTACATGTAACATATGCCTAAATACAATATACATACCTGTTATTACACAGGAATTAGCTAGTTAAAATGAAGTATAACCTGAGTGGTATTTACATGTAACAAATCTAAACTTATAAAGTCAATGAATCCGTCTGATTTCACATATTTAAAAACTAGAACACAATCAAGGTGGGAGAACTACTAGACTAGTATACAACATAGTACATGTAACATATGCCTAAATACAATATACCTACCTATTATTACACAGGAATTAGCTAGTTAACCTGTTCAACACCAGCGGTCCCGACGCCGGGACCTTTTCGCGCACGTCACATACATTGATTAATTACATATTGTAAACATGCGCGAAACCCGTCATGTTATATACTGCTAGAACGGCAAGGATCCCATCTGTAAATCTATCCAAACGGTTTTTGCCAAAAGCAAATATTATAGATGTATAAAATAGCAACAACAAAATTGACTACCGCATTTTTGGCACTACTGATGCGACAAATATGTGATCAATAAACAAACATTTCTCAAAATAGCTATGAAAGCAATACAGTAGTGGAAAGCCACTATTCAGCCCTTCACAAAGATGCCAAGCTTTTTGTTCTAGCCCTCACAGCCACGAAACAGTCCAGCAATATATCAGCAAAAACTTTTTCACATTTTGAAATCAATACAAAAACTTTTACCTATATTGTATGATTTTAATTGTAAAACATGGTTTCTGGTCAAGTAATTCCACTTGGCAAGTTAATTCAATGCCTTGTAGACATTCTGTATATTCTAAACATTGTGCATAATACATAATCACACTGGTTTGAACTTGACTGCCTGTCGACGCTCAAAGCACAACATAAGGTCTCTCTCCCCACAAATGAAGTGTAACCTGGGATGTTTTCAACACCGCATGCAAATTAAAATGAAAGGAATGGATAACTCCTGGCAATAAGCTTTCATTGTTACACATGTGTAACACGCATGGTAACAAGCAGTCTTTGTTACACATTTTTAACAAGCTCAAAAAAGTGATCATTGTTACACATGTGTAAGTACATACCACAATTACTTCCAGTTACATCATGTATTTACACTGTAACAATGGGTTGATACACTTTGTTACAATACTTGTTACAGTGTACTTACAAATGTAATTACACTGTAACAAGGACCCCATAAAATGAAGTGTTACCTATATTCATTTTCAATGGCTATGTATTTAAAAATGGTATAGCATTTATAATAAATACTGTAAGGTTGAAAAATAGAAGAAATAGGACACCATTGAATATTAGATATTAAGTGTTTATAAATACACTTTCCAATTTACAAGGTAACTGAAGAGATGACTTGTAATATTGTTATTATTGTAGGTCAAGTGAAGTTACAGAAATTGCTCAAATTTAAAATTATTGTAGTTTAAATTAAAAGTGTTGATTCTGACCTTGGGTTTTGATGTAGCAAAAGGTATCTAGAAATAATGAAGCATCATTATCGTCATGCAATTATGTAAAATGACAAGACTAGAAAAGCTGGTGAAATGGCTTTGCTCAGTGTCTCTTTAATAACTAAGTTGTACTTATAACTACATGACTGTGTGGTTGACTTGCATAGCTACCATATCTTAAAATGAATGCAGAAAATGTAATTTACTCTGAATAAGAGGACCTGCTAAATGACTACAATATAAACATAAAATACATTTAATTGCATTAAATTTGTGTTATTAAGCATTGTTCATTCGGTAAACACTTTACAATAAGGCTACCTTATAAAGGGTTTGTAAATGGTTTATTATTAGTATATAAATTATGTTTTAAACCATTTATAAATCATTAACAAGATGTTATAACTCATTAAATTAAAAAGGAAACTGTCCCCTGGGGCCTCATTTATAAAACTTTGCGGTGGATTTGCATCAGAAGTGGCGTATGGACGAAATATAGGACGTGCGTACGCAAAGAAATATTCCGATTTATAAAACCGTGCGCACACACATCCTACGCTGTTTTCCCTTTATAAATCACAATCAACTCTAATACGTGGCGCAGCTTTTGCGGATACATGTCACGCCCATAATTGTCCATATATAGTCAGTGAAACGCCCCGAAATTAATATTCATTGATTGAGAAATCATGGCATACACAGTAGTGAGGAAAACCAAAAAAGCAACTTCACTCAATATCAAGTAGAAAATATTGTTGGCGAGGTGGAAAAGAGGAGGAAAATGTTGTTTTATGCGCACAGTGTGCCTATTACGCACGGCGAAAATGCGTTGGAGTGGCAAAAGGTTGCAGATGCTGTGAATGCCGTGGCCAAAATAAAAAAAGTGGTCAGATATCAGTCGATGTCGAAAAGCGTCTATAGCGCTTCATTGGGAAAGTGTGTCTGCCACGGGTGGGGGAAATGGGTAACATTAGAGCAACATGTCTGCATCACAAATTATTTGGACATTGGTGGAATGAAAATGCTTTTGATTAATGAAAGCATTCTCATTTGGTGTCCTTATGGCAACATGAGTGCAGTCAAAAGCATCGATTACATTTGGGATACTGGACATAGCTGCAAATTGTGCTTTTTTGATTGCCTGTTCACCCGCCGTGTGCGGAAACTTCATGTACTTATGAGCCAAGCCTATTATACCGATTAACACGCCTGGCATAACTCAGCTGAGATATCGCTGACTTGTCAGTAAATTCCATTTGGAAAGTGCCATGTCGCCAGAAATCCTGTTATGAGTGATATGAAAGGCGCCAATAAATAATATTCATCATTAGGCTACTATTATAATTACAATTATTATCTTCTAACATTGCAAGGTCAGCTATTGTGCGTCATTACGCATTGTGATGGCATGGCTTTTTATAACCATCCATTTGATTGTATCTGATAATCTACAGATGTAATCTAATTGTAAATGTAAAATAGTTCTGCACAAATAGAAAATCTTGAACCTTTCAAAATGGTTAAGACATGCATCACGATGGAACACATTTAAAAATAAAACGAACTAAATGCATATAAATGAACACTATGTTTCTGTATCTGATTACGACATTTACATTTATACTATGAAAACAATATTCCCCAATTGACAATAAAGACTATCTATTATCTATTTATTATCTATCTTATCATCATCTATTTATCTATTTATCTGCACCACCAGACAGAGACATCGACAAGAAAATTCGTTTTAAACATGATTTTGTTCTGTTTACCGTATTATTTATGAGGATGAATTACATAACATGCCAATAGTATAATTAGCCTATGTAATATATTTGAGTGTTCTTTTTGCAAATATGTGCAATATGTCCTTCATTTGCCTTTACGTTACAATCTTGTTTTGTATTGTTTGTATTTCTCTGCAGGCTGTTAATTGTATGCATGGCTGTGTGACATCTTCATATTATTAATGAGAGGCAGTATTTCGAGTTCGGTTACACAACGCTCTGCAGTTTCAGACGGATCTACAGTAGCCTACGTGTTTCATATATCTGCCGATGGTGTTGCCATTTCTCATTTCACCCGTTTTTGTACGTACGCCTGGGTCAGAGTTTCCGTGAAGGACCGCACATTTTCCCGTTAAGTTTGCTTTTTATCAATCCCAATTATTGCGTAGAGAGCTGCGTACGTCTTCATTTGTGCGTACGCGACGTTTATAATGAGGCCCCTGATGCTTGCCAAATAGTGAGCCCACATGTATCTGTACTGCTATGCTTCAGATAGGATACTTACCTTAGTTTGTCTTCTCCATCAGCCTTCTCCATTGTTCTGTGCATATGGTAACTCATTAGTAAATAGTTGTGTTTTGCACGTTACAGTAAGCCTTCCTTATGCCAGTTACACATTTTAGTAACTCATTAGTAAATGGTGATGTTTGACACTTTTTACAGTTACAAATGTGAAATAAATAAGCTCAAAAATATATGGACATAAAAAATGAGAAGCCAGGAAACATCTAAATGAATCAACCCAGTGAACTGATACCAATGATCCTGGCTGATGGAGAAGAACAACTAAGGTAAGTATCCTATCTGAAGCATAGCAGTACACATAGGCAGAGCGTGTGTAAGGCTGGGGAAGCTGGCCACGGACTTGAGCCTAGCAATATACAATTCGAGTGAAATGTTATCCCTCAAAAGCAGCCTTCCTGCTCCTACTAGTTGCTTTTATAAAGAAAAGCTGCCCATCATTGCTGTTTTAGGATCAATTTCCTCCTCTCCAAAACCATTTGATAAGTGCGGCTTGGCTGGCTCAGCTGTGGTCTGTGGAAAACATAAATTGCATGCCGTGCGCACACCCAGAGATAATTCATTTATGCAAGAAGTTTTTTAACATAAAACACTTCCTGGATGCGTGTGGAATCTACACTTTACCCATTGTTGCACAAAGTTATGATGGAGCGGCTGTCATGTCCGGTCACGTAAACTGAGTTTTGGTCATCTAAAAGTATAACAGAAGACCAAGAATCAATGGACAATATAATGTCATTTTAAACCTTCAGCAGTGCTGATTCAGTGCTATGCAGCTCTCTAAAACCAGAGTGAAATTGTTTTAGAATCTAAAAGGTATCCAGACATGAGATAAACTGTAACAGTTAAGCTTTTTCTAAAATCTTTGAATTTTGAGTTTTGAGTTTAGAGATGGGCCGGTAGTTGTTATGCACAGTGTGGTCACAGTGATGTCCTTTTAATAGGGGCTGTAAGATTGCATGTTTAAAACTTTCTGGAAAAACACCATTTATCAAAGAGCTATTTATTAAAGCTAAGAGAATGGGGCAGATTGTGTCTAAAACCTCTGAACAGACGTCCACGCAATATATCTGATTGACAGAATGTGGATTTCATCTAAGAAATTATTTTAAGTAATTGAGATGAGGACACTGGTTGAAAGTTTGTAAATCTATTGGATGTAGGGACCAAGTTAGAGTTATCTATGTGAAAAGGAGAGAGGTGTGATCAAATGTCCTGTATCTTCTAAACAAAAAATTGAGAAAATTGTATGCACATCTCAAGATTCACATCAGGAACTGAACAAACCACAGGATTAAGAACCAAATGTATGGTTTTGAACAGAACTTTTGGCCTATTGGCATTTTTTGCAATCAAGTTTGAAAAATATTTAGACTTTGCCTCACTAACAGAGTGTTGATAGACTTTTAAGCTGTCCTTAAAAATTTGCTAGGAGACTTGAAGCCCATCCCTTTTCCACTTGCGATCAGGCTTCCTGTACTTTTGTCTGAGAGTATGAGTAGATGATTTTCCAGGGCTGAGGACTAGAGCTGACCTTGCACTTTTTGCGCTTAAGTGAGGCAACTGTATTTAAAGCCATACAACAACCAAAGTTGAAAATATCAACCAGTGTTTCAGTATTTATACAAGGTAACAGATAAATGTTGAAAATTGAAGGTAGTTTGGAATAAGACTCAAGAGCAGTAAATTGCATTGAAAACACGAGAGTAATGCAAAGGACGAGAAAGGATAGGCTGAATATATGGAATAACAAGCTCAAACACCACAGGGAAATGAGCAGAAATGCCAGCGTCAAATACTTCAAAGATTTGTACAGAGAAGCCACGAGACAAAACAAGGTCCAGTATATGGCCTAAAATATGTGTCCTGGATACAGACTGTACAAAATTGAGTGAGTCCATGAGGTTCAAAAAGTTTAAAAACATTGGTTTAAATGGACAGCAGACGTGGATGTTGAAATCCTCCGAAAAACAACAGCCTGTCATAGCGAGACACTTGATTTGACAGAAACTCTGAAAACTGAGTGAATTAAGTCTTTATTGAATTTAGGGGGTCTATACACCAAAACACAGAGTTGGGGACAATTTAGCTCAATTTTTCGTGGCTAAGCCACCACCACGTCCACTTGGCCTTGGGGTGTTATAGAAAGACCAGTCAGATAGGGATAGCTGTAATGAATCCAACGCAGACCCAAAGGTTCCATTAAATAACGTTAGGCTTTACTCAGTGGTAATACAAGCAGGGTCCGGTACACAGCAATCTCAGCATAGAGGTACAGAATCAGAAGGCTTAAATCGGGTGTCAACAGACAAGCAGGGTAATACACGACTAGGCACTGGCAAAGGTACAAAGGGAAATCCAAAAAGACGATACGGTAACCAAGCTAGGTCATACACAAAATGCAAACAGGCTTGGAGTAAATCAGGCTTAGTAAAGACGCTTAGTAACAATCAATACCTCACAAAGACTGGACTGACTAAGCAGGTGATATAGAGGGAGGAACACAGGTGTTTAATATTCCGGTGATTGCGAGCACAATGGTGGGGTGCGTTCGCATGAGCTAGAGTCTTGGGAATCCTGATGCGGTGGTAACTGGTGGAGATGGTGTGTGGTACTGCGGGTGGAGGACGTCACAATAGCTCATTAAGAGACGACTGTTCACCATTTTTTAACCATGTTTCAGACACAAATAAGACGTCCAGTGTCTGAAGTAAAAAATATGTTTCAAATGAAGTTTTTATTTGACAATGACCTAGCATTGACTAGAGCCAATTTACGTATCGTTGATGATGTGGTAGTGTCCAGTACAGTAAATTTTAGCCTGGCTTTTGGGTTTAGATGATGCAAATCCAGAGGTGATATAAAAAACATGTTATATATCCACAAGCCAGAAGAAAACAAAGAGACCTGGGACACCGTACAAAATTCAGTAAAAGCATAAAAGTAAAGACCCACGATGAGCATCAAATGAAAAAGCATCCTACAGCTGCGTATACTCGCGGAGGGGTGGTGGGTTGAGTTGGGTGTACCTGAATTAGGTGGGCCGTGACCAGCCTCACACTATGGTAGAGTTGGTGGCGGTATATGGACCTTAAGTTGGTTGCAATCTGCCATTAAACCCATGGAAGTAGAGTCATTATTTATCGGATGGTATTCTGTTGCCGTTTGGCCATGGTAGGATGGATGTACAGGAGCTTCACTATGTTTATGTAAAATTGTGAAAAGAGTGTGGTTGGGGTTTGGAGGTTTATGCGTACGCTCTGAACTTATATGTTAGCTGTCAGTGTCTATGCCATTGTGAGAGCATATTCTGCTACATAATTATATTCCATTGTGCACTTGCCTGCAACTTCATAGTTATATGTTTCCCCGGTGTTACTGAAAAAACTGTGACCATCAGAACCTGTGACCGCAGAGGGCGCTGCTGCACATCGTTTTCCCATGTATGGTAGACAATGGAGGCCGAAGAAGAGCGTCTACGCAAATAGCGTAAACATGAATACATTACATCCACAACTGCAAGCTGTGTGATTATTTGCCAGTTGGTTATTGCTTCCTAAGGAGAGACTAAACCCAGGGGCTGGTTGCACCAGCTGGACGTATATAGGTCGTAACTGTATGTCAGAGATATTGAGTCTCAAAGAAATGAGGGGTACTCCGAAGGAGTAACCCTTTTGTAATCGTTAGATCTATTATTCTTCTGCCCTAAATTTCTTAATAACATAAAAAGTACATGGTAAAAAGTTGTATAACTTTGTCCCATTAAACTTTAACCCATGAGTACCTACCACACCAAGGCCCGACCCGATTCCTCCACTAGGGGTGCTATAGCACATGACTCAATTAGTTAATTTCAATATGAGCCCATATCCACCCAGATTAACCTAGAGTGCTACATTTTTGTGCACCTACCTTATTCGCCATGATGAACAAAAAAGCCATAGAAACCCATAAATTCTGACATGATGGAAATTTCTGTACAGTGAAAATATGACGAAACCTATAAAAATCATCTTAAAATCAACAATAGGTCCGATTGACCTGGCTTTTAGTATACATATTTTTTATACTGTCATCCCTATAGGGTGATAAGCAATAAGAAATACAATCCAAAATGGCGGACAAAATGGCCGACCCAATGGTTGACTGATGCATGATGAAAACACAATGTCATATTTCCTGAACCATACATGATAGGAACCATTGGGTGGTAGCAATGGAACGAGGGAGTTCCACTGTAAAGAATGAGGCATGATTTGTGTATGTGTGTTAAACACAGCCTGTGATATTGACTTTCATAATTGGGTCACTTTGCCCATAAATGAACATTTTGCCCACACCTATAAAAATCATCTTAAAATCAACAATAAGTCAAATGGAACTGGCGTTCAGTAGAGAGGTGTATCATACATGCCTCCCTATAGGGTGATAAGCACTAAGAGATACAATGCCAAATGGCAAACAAAATGGCCGACCCAATGTTAGATTGATGCGTTTCTGGATTGACAAATTGCAGGCTACTAGATATCCAGGCTTAAATGAAGAACTTGATTTTAGTGTTTCCCTGTAAAATTGTATCCTTCTATGTGTGTTTAGTGATGTATGCATTGTATGTAACATCCATATGTAGTCATGGAAATTTTGCTCTATTTTTAAAGGACATCTAGTGGTCTTTATACAATATTACAACCCTATACTTGCTTTTGCTGATTGGAGGCCTCTGATTGGTGATTTTTAAGTATTTAAGGAAGTCTTTGCCTTTTTGAAATCTGTTGACTCCCTGACGAAGGCTTATATGCCGAAACGCGTTGGAGTGTTTCCTTTTTTAAGGTTCTTGATGACCTAGCCATATAATAAAGGCTTTTTAAATTAACACAGTGCCTTGGAGTTCCCCGATGTTTTGATAGGTGTAAATTCGGTTACACTTTATTTGGAGAGTCTGACATTCCATCTGTATGTGCTCTACAGATAGTTTGTTGATGATATGACTATCAACAAACTATCAACAAACCATCTGTTGATAAGCAACTAATTGTGTATTTTAAGGGTAGGGGTAAGTTTAGAATATGTTTTAGGGTAATGGTTAAGGTTAGGTTTAACATAAGGGGAA
>JACXGM010018354.1:0-19105 GCA_016801145.1 Umbra pygmaea | reverse complement strand
AGGCAGGCAAGTAAAAACCCAAAGGCATAAACTGTTCATACTACGGTACAGAGGATTATCCAAAAACTTATAACAAACATTCCTTGCAAAGGTCAGGCCAGAATATCAATCCAAAAACCAGGCAAAGGTACAAGGGATGATCCGAGTCAAAGTACATGAAACACAATGCTAAGGTCAGGCCAGAAAACAACAAGATAAGCCATGAATGCTCGGTAATAGAAATGTATACTCACAATACCTCGCAAAGAGGCAAGGAGAGGTGTGTGGTATATATACAGAGTGGAGCTACCAGGTGTGTTGAATTTGGATGATTGAGTCCGGGAATGGGAAATTTAGTCCTGAGGCATGACTTAGGGAAGCTGTAGTCCACAGGAAGTAGAACTGGGGAATGGGAATTGTAGTTCTGTGACACAAACCAAGGAAGTGGCAGTTTCCATGGAAGGGGAACTGGGAAACGTTACACCTGTTATTTTTCTACACATTAATTTACAATATTAATAATGAAGTTTGGGGTATTAAAAGGGGTTAGTTGCTTTAGACTAATTGGAGAAAATTAGAAAGTCAATTGTTTACTGGTTTACACGCTTTTCGCGTGTAATTGGGGGAAGGGATAAGGGATAAGAGTATTAGATCTTTTTTCAAATTGACAAGTTTAAGTTAAGTTTCAAATTTTGTCAAAACTTTAGAATCAATTCTGTTTGCCCAAGAAGGAGTTAGGATATTAGTTCCTACATTTTACTTTAATAATTGAAGAACATGCTTAGATTAGAATTGACAAATTTTCCTTTATCTAAAAGGTCCTTTGACCTTGAGTGTTTTTATTAAGTTCTGTCCTTAAGCAACAATAAGTACGACCATTCCTGCACTCAATAGGAAGCAATTTCTAACCAGTTGTGCAAGCTTTATTTTTATTTTCATAAGTTAAGTTGATCCTGGGCATCGATTCTTGACCGGTGTCCCAAAGAACCAGAGTACCGATGTCCACCCATCAAATCTGGACAGACAGACAACCTGTGCCACAGAGAGATAATCGGAAGAATAGACACTGACACCAGGAGCTGACTGATCCATGAGCCATCAACCGGCAAAAGACATGGGGAAAGGACAGAGACAATCCAAAGCCAGAAGAGGATAAAGACCAGCAGAGACAATGACAGAGGTACAGAGACATTACAACACCAGAAGATGACGGATAACAAAGAAGAAGATGATGTCCAGAGACGAGACCGAATGCAGAGGCAAAGAGACAACCAGTGACAGCAGTTGAAGACCAACGATGGACCACAAAGAAAAATGACAGCGACAAGGAACCAGGCAGCAACAGCCGGCGTGGAGACCAATTACAGGAGGAACCAGGCCGAACTCAGAAGGAACAGCACTAGCGACCACCTCACAACCAGGGGAGTCTTTTACAATACACTGGAATTAGTCCAAAGAAGAATTAACTACTACAAACCTAGAAATTGAATATCATATGAAATTAGAACTAATTATAGATGTATCAGAAAAAATTGTAAAATTGCAAGTCATAATTAGAAAATTACTGTGTACTCAAAAGATTCTTTTTTGTCCTTGTTTTTCAGAAGTTGCACCATGTCCAAAATCTGGATCCAAATGCATGGATATCAAATTGGCTTAGAAAACCACAGATGGCTGTACCCTTGAGCTCCCCTAAAAACACCAGTTGACCCGAGATGATTTCAATACATCAACACACAAGGTTGCGTTTCCACCACAATGTCCCTAACATCTAACACAAAACACCAAACCAGGAAGCGTGAACTGTCAGGATGAGCACGCTTTAAGAAGAAACAAAGAATCTACGAGCCTAAATGAAAAAAGGCTGAAGAAAGACATAAAGACGACGAAACACGAGAAAAAATACAAAGAGATGACACAGTTTGGCCATAGGAGCTGAAGATTTACTTAGAAAGACACAAAGAATGGACAATTGTTTTGGGACGGAACAGATGGAACGGGACATGAAATTTGCCAGTGTTTAGGAACTAAGGGTCGGCCTCTTGTTGAAAATATTAGAATTTAGGAAATAACATGCATTTGGTTTAGATTTTCTACATTGATGCACTGAATAGCCATATTGTGAACATTTACTGACAAGTAGAGATAGTTATAGATGGTAATAGTCTAAATTTGTGTAGAATTGACTGACAATGGATGAACAATATTGAGATTGGACTTAAAGAATTATACAATTGCTTACATGAAATGACATTGAAAATTAATCTGTTGGAGATGCCTGTTTTTCACAACAGATGAACTTAAATTGATTGTCCAGGTTGAACGTGCCGCGATGCTAATGAGCATCCTAGAGTGTGTGACATTAAGTCACAACGGGTGGATGTGTGGAGAATTTTTAGTTGTAATGATAAATTAGCAGAACAATAACCAATAAGTTAAATGCAATGTAGCATAAAAAAAAAGAGTCTTTACATGGAGTGTGTGACAAAAGGTCAACTAGATATCCTTTTCTTAGAATGCATAGAAATGATTGTTACATGATTTTCGGAATATTACTCTGTACTGTTTGGTCTTCCGTAAAAGCTATAGATCTTGCGAACATCATGGAACAGAGACAAAGGTTGTACAATGTTGGGAAAGTAACTTACAAAATGATGGGAGAAGTTGATTAACTGTAGAATGCAGATATATTTAAGACAAAAGTAAGGAGACAGAAGGACTGGCCTGTTGGTTTAAGCTAGGAGGGTTGAAGCCCACCACATGGGGTTCTACTGTGTTAAAATGCAAATAGTTTGGGGGAGAGCAAATCCAAGATCTACTTCAAAGCAACAGGTCTGCTTACATACAGTTGCCAAATGGCTTAGAAATGCATCTCTTGTCAACATATGATTGGTGGGTTTAAATTTCAAACTGTTACAGTACTGACCAATTGTTATGAGTATCGAGTTTCTGTTGAGTGATGTCATGATGTCTATATATTTTGGGAGTCTTTGTGATTCAACACTTCTATCTGGGCTAAGGATGGGAAGTCAGGTTTTATAACGAATAGTCTTTTTTTGCATCTAATTATCATATCTCCAGGTCTCTGAATGTAATTAATTAATTACTAAATGCATCAAAAAGATACAACAAGATGTGTGAGTTCTTGCTTGTAGACTATCTCAGATACTAGTGTCACAGCAGCTCCTGTATCCAATTGCATTTTTACTACCTTGTCCTCCAGCTTTACATTTACAGCCACCCCATTTTTTCCATCAGATGCTGTATACACTGTGTACACCCCAAAAAGTTCATTTTCCGACTCTTCTTCCTCTTGGTATGTTCCACCTTCCACATATTGTGTTTGGTAATTGGGGTTCCTGTTCCTACACATTCTCACAATATGTCCTATCTTAGAACACTGGTGACATCTTTCCTGTTTGAATCTGCATAAATGAGCTGTGTGTTTTCCCCCACATCTGTAGCAGTGCTGCTGATCCTTATCATCATCACCTTTCTTTTGCTCCCTATTATTATTATTTCCTGAATAAGAGCGTTTTTTCCAATCAATTTTGGTTTTATTTATCACTTTGTTTACATTTGCTGCTTCTTCCAGTTTCCCTGCAAACTCAAGTGTATTTCTAGACGCCATTTCCATTGACTGTGCAATCTCGCAAGCACCATTAAATGTTAGGTCACATTCAGACAGCAACTTTCTCTGTATTGCCTCCGTTTTCAACCCACAAACAAACTGGTCTATTAATGCCTCATTCAGATGATTACGATATTGGCAGTGAGCAGACAGCTGCTTTAGTCCAACAATGTAGTCAGCTATTGATTCATTCTCTTGCTGAATCCTTTTTTGAATCTTTCTGCAATGACTAGCGGTTTTGGTTTGTAGTGATTGATTAACGTTTCACTCAGCTCCTTGAACGTTAGCGTGCTAGGCTTCACTGGCATCGTCAGGTTCTTTACAAGCCTGTAGGCCTCTGGCCCAATGACCGAAAGGAATACACTAATCTTTTTAACATCTTCTAAATCATTTGCCAACATCCATTGTTCTAGTCGTTCCAAGTAAGATTCAGAATCTTCCGATCCCTCTTTAAATTTTGAAATTGCTCCAATCGAATACGTCGCCATCCTGTACTGCTAGCTTAGCCCAGGCTGTAGCTAGCTTCTTTTGCTACTAAATTCCAGGTCTAAAAGGATACACTTCTTTTCTCACTGTCCAGTGGCAACTAACCCTGTCTGGAAAACAAAGAAATGTTTTTTTTCATAATCCATCCTCGTCGCCACTGTAGTATCTTGACTTATATTAAATAAACATTCAACAGGAAGATGTACTTATGCTGGTCACTTTATTGTACTCGAGCTTGCTCTGCCATAAAGACATCAAACCCCTCCCACATCATCATATAACAGTACCCATAACTACCACTAAGTGGCACATGTGCTCTAGTATAACATCAATATACTACAACAGGTACTTTGCATTAATAAAGCAAACATTGCTATACCTATATATGTTTCTTAGTTGTGTACTTACATTATCCTAAATGTTTCCACCAACTTTCAGACCCAGAGAAATTTGTAATATAATTCGAAGACACTGAACGTTTCATTTTGTCTTCCGTCAATGGCGTCATATAACCTTTGACTGCTCTAGTTGTTCTAAGTTCCAGGGAACTGCCAAACAAAACGTGAAAAAAGTTATAATATTTTTATCAATACATTACTTTGTCAACATTTTTTTCTGCCGGAGACGCTAGATTGGAAGGTTGTCAGTGACAACGATAACAAAACCCATGATCCCACGCTAGTTCCCAACGTCATCCAAGTACATCTTTTGCTATTGTTTTGATTGAGAGACCCCTAGAGGCCAAAAACTACATATTGTACATTTAAGCAATCTTGGTAGTCAAAAACAAAGCACAGGTTAATACCACAGGGTGAGCATCCAGTTTGGCAAAGTGATGCAAATGAGGAAGTGCATTGATCCTGCATTCTATCTGAATTCCAGCCGGGGGTGATACCCCAGCTAGCAGGGAACGTTCTGAGAACTTTGGCTAAGTTTGGTTGATGTTCTAAAGAAAACATTTGATGAATGTTTAACAAATATTTTAAATATTTAAAAAAAAATGTCCAATAATGTTAAACGTAAACTAAGATATAACATTTTAACTGCAACATTCAAAAGATATTTAGGGAATGTATGATCTTAAAATAACATTGTTCCAATGTTTCATAATAACAAGAGAAGAACATTCTCTCTGTCACATTAGGATAATGTTTTGATTTTATCATTGAGAGATGAGATGTTGAATGTTCTTTATAAAACGGTCTTCTAATGTGATGAGTTAACAAAATTAAAACCTTTTACTTGCAACATTATGAGCATATTTTGGGAATGTTGTTAAAGTTATAGTTTGTACAGTGATCTCAAAATAACATTTCCAATGTTTCATAATAACATGAGAAGAACATTCTCTCTGTCACATTAGGAAAATGTTTTGATTTTATCACTGAGAGATGAGATGTTGAATGTTCTTTATAAAACGTTCTTCTAATGTGACGAGTTAACAAAATTAGAACATTTAACCTGCAACATTATGGGCATATTTTGGGAATGTTGTTAAAGTTAAAGTTTGTACATTGATCTCAAAATAACATTGTTCCAATGTTTCATAATAACAAGAGAAGAAAATTCTCTCTGTCACATTAGGAAAATGTTTTGATTTTATCATTTACAGATGAGATGTTGAATGTTCTTTATAACACGTTCTTCTAATCTGACGAGTTAACAAAATAAAACGTTTTACTTGCAACATTATGAGCATATTTTGGGAATGTTGTTAAAAAAAATATTTGGACAACTACAATATCCTTTAATAACAATAATATTATCAATAATACTATTAATTAATTTTATTAATTTTAAATAATTTTATCGTTATAATCGGCCTTCTTCACATTTCCGGAAGTTGGTATGCGGAAGTGTCGTTAGTGTTCTAAGTTTCAGTGTTGTGCTGAAAACGGACCCACTGCCAGAAACATCCCCCCTCACATGAGCGCGCACGCAAGCTACTGTATGCTTCTATGCTGTCACTTTGGATAGTTTTCGCTTCACTCCGTTGTCAATTTAGCAACGTTTTCCTAATGTTTTTCAACTAATGTTTGTGGTTGAAAACATTGTTTAATGCTTTCTGTACACCTAAAGACTTTGAAAAGATTTAGAAAAGACTTTATAAGATTATCAGCTCACATCTAAAGACTTGGGTTCACAGTTTTTAGTCTCAGACTAAAGATTTTACAAACACTGAATCTTGTAGCGACACTATTTACAAGACTACAACTAGATTATTTTAGCTTTTTATTCCCACCAAAATTCCTCCCATCATGCTCAGCATTGATTTAACGAAAATGGAGGAGAAGCAGCTATAGTTTTATTACATCAAAAAGACACGGCTGCTCTGCCCACAGCTCGACACGGCGCTCCTCTTTATCCACGGTCCATTTTCGCCTACTTGGCGCTCGTTGTGTTTCCACGTCCGTCAACATGTTTCTTTGTTGTGACTGATGGCTTCCTGTTTCCTGTTTCCCGTTTTCTGAGAACGATTTTATTGGTTGTTGATTGTTTTACGTCACTACGACTACGCTAGGACTTGCGATAATATCAAACATGTTTGATATGAAAGACTAGAGAAAGACTGGCATAAATCGGGTCGCCGACTGCAGATTATCACCTCACATTTAACGATCGAGACGACGGGAGCGCACCGAGACTCCAGTAAGATTCCTAAAGACTGCCGGTCTTTAGTCTGGGACTGTGAAAATCCTTTGGTGTACGCCCGGCATAATTTATGCTTTCTGTACACCTAAAGACTTTGAAAAGATTTAGAAAATACTTTATAAGATTATCAGCTGACATCTAAAGACTTGGGTTCACAGTTTTTAGTCTCAGACTAAAGATTTTACAAACACTGAATCTTGTAGTGACACTATTTACAAGACTACAACTAGATTATTTTAGCTTTTTATTCCCACCAAATTACTCCCATCAACAAAAATGGAGGAGAAGCAGCTACAGTTAAGTTACATAAAAAAAACACGGCTGCTCTGCCCACAGCTCAACAAGGCGCTCCTCTTTATCCACGGTCTATTTTCGCCTACTTGGCACTCGTTGTGTTTCCACGTCCGTCAACATGTTTCTTTGTTGTGACTGATGGCTTCCTGTTTCCTGTTTCCGGTTTTCTGAGAACGATTTTATTGGTTGTTGATTGTTTTATGTCACTATGACTACGCTAGGACTTGCGATAATATCAAACATGTTTGATATGAAAAACTAGAGAAAGACTGGCATAAATCGGGTCACCGACTGCAGATTATCACCTCACATTTAACGATCGAGACGACGGGAGCGCGCCGATTCATCCCGTATCTTTCCCCCCTACTTCTCGCCAGGGCATTTCAGTAAATGCGAATATATTCTCAAGCAACTTGCCTGGTAAAATAAATCTAAATATACTTACAGTATACATTGCACAAATTGATAACTTAAAAATAATAATTATTTTACAATAATCAAGTACATGATTCTCCCTGTGATTTGATTCAAAAGGTCCTTCTTTCTAAATTAAATTAACCTCAATTAAGACATGAGATATTTGATTTTGTCTTTTTAATCATTACATAAAATATTTACTTGCATTACAGTTATCATTATATTCAATAAATTAACTGATTTATGTTCCCTCAAAATACCTTCTACAAAAAAAAGAATACAAAAAAGGCCCACACATTCATTATTCTAATGAAAAACAAAATACTGTATGTTACTTCTGTATTACAAAATTGTGATAAGTTCATATTTAGTAATTTATCTATTTCCCCATTATTGTGTTTCCAAAAAATATCTAAACATATTCTTCTATAAGTTACTATCAATTCAGTTTCATTATTGACCATTGTACTGAAGATTAGTTTTGTAAAAGCACATAACATAACTTGAGCACCACAAAAAAGCCTGTTGACAATATGCACAACAACACCTTGACACCCTCCACAGCTTCTGCCACACTGTAATTTGGAGTGACAAGAACAAAGTAGAGCTTTATGTTTACAACCATAAGCTTTATGTTTGGAGAGGCGTTAACAAGGCTGCTAATGGAAATAATACAATCCCCCTGGGGTTCATGTTTTATGATTGTGCCATTATGTTATGAACTACCGTTGAATATTAATCCAATGAGAAATAAAGACAAATGTATCGTCTACTCCATGTGAATAAATTTATATTGGTGTTTAACTATATTCCGTCCAGTGTAATTAGGTGTGCAACCTTGCTCTGTTTTGGAGTATTAAACCTCAGTGTTGTCTACTCACTCATGTTTTCTTTAAAAATGGTACACATCTATTACAAATTCTCCAGGGGTATGCAAACTTTTTAGCACAATTGTATTTGTGTTCTGTAAGTAGGAATTTGTATAAGTAGTAACATAAGATAAACAATACACACAGGGAAGAAACTCAAATGACATACTACAGGGGAGCAACACAAAACTATATAATACACATGCGATATTCCCTTAGGAAGGAATTGTTACAATGTAATTTTGATTTGCATAGTACTTTAAAAAAGTTTAAATACATTTAGCCAAGAATTCTGAATTTATTGACATTATTAACAGAAAAAAGCTTGGATACAATAACATTTTGTACAGTTTTAAATGGCATACAAATTGACAACTAAGAGTCCTCATGTAACTGAAAAATATAAAAAGTATAACACAGAACAGAGGGGCAAAAGTAGGATGGATGCAGAAAGAAATCAAAATCTTGCTAGTTTCCTTATCACTACTGGTATCATGAGGCAGTGCCTGCAGCCCATTCCATTTGCACAGGTAGTCCAACTCCTCCAGGATGATGGGATCAAATAGGGGCCAATAATATTTTGAGGTTGCAAAGTGATGTTTGCATGTGTAAAAAAGTTTTATATTTGGGGAAATATTTTGTGAATGTGTAAAAAAGTTTTGCACCTGTAGAAATATTTTGTGAATGTGTAAAAAAGTTTTGCATCTGAAGAAATATTTTGTGAATGTGTAAAAAAGTTTTGCATCTGTAGAAATATTTTTGCACATTCACAAAATATTTCTACAGATGCAAAACGTTTTTACACATTTACAAAATATTTCCACAGACGCAAAACTTTTTTACACATGCAAACATCACTTCGCATCCTCAAAATATTATTGGCCCTTATTTGAACCCATACAGGATGCAATTGCAAGGTTTGTTGTGTCTCCCAGTATAGTCTCACGAGCATGGAGGAGATATCATGAGATGGGTCATTACACGAAGAGATTAGGACAGGGCCATAGAAAGGTATCAACCCAGCAGCAGACCTAAGGCCTCATGTATAAATGTTGCGTACTCACGAAAAGCTTGCTTACGCTGGTTTCCACGCACACAGTGTGATGTATAAAAAATTACTTGACGTGAGAATATGCCCGCCCGCACGGAAACCTTTGAGCAGACATGAGATTGTGTGAGCCGTACGCAAAGTCTTGTCTGGCTCTGTAACGTGACAAATTACAAAAAACTGAAAAGTGCCATAACTCACCAAACATTACAAAATGTTCCACTACAGTTACTGTCATACGTCTATGACGTTGACTATTCTTAAAACATAATTACATCCGCTAATAAAAGTTTGATCATTGATGTGGATGACTCACATCAAAATGCCAAAACCCATACGGGAAATGCTATTACCTTAATCTCCCACCACTCAATAAGTTCTGTTAAACTTGAGGGTGTCAAATGAACGACAAAAGCATTCAGGAAATGCATGTCAGTTAACATTACACACGGCACAGATTATTTACCACAGATTAAATATATACTCGCCATGCTGTGCAACTACAAGATTGACATGGGAAAATGCAATTGTCTCTGTGAGCCTGACTTTGGCTCATCCATAACGCACAGGAGGCATGACGCCCGGATCCACCTCCAGTAACAGGTGGGCAAAATCACTCACTGTTGATGCTCAATTGATTCTGTGAATTATGTGTAAATAAGTGAACAAGGTGTGGGAAATTAGGTGTAGCCTATAAAAGGACGCGGAAAACATACTACTATACTTGATGCGCAATGGCTGCTCTGGCACTGGTAGAAGACATTGCAAATAGGAGAATTCGGAGAGAGCGTGTATTCAGAGATCAAAACTGATTTGCTGGCCCGCTCTGATGACTGGCTTATTTGTCGATTCAGGTTGCCAAGTGTTATCCTGTTGGAACTCTTTGCTGAGCTTGGGCTGGCTGTAATGAATAAGACTCTGAAACAGAATATTCACAATTATGAATATTTAATGTAGATGATACGAGTCTTCTTTATAATGTGCAGGCAGAGAATGGTCAGAAAGGACATGCAGCAGGGCTATACACCGGGCGTGGTATTCGAGGTAGGCTAGGGTTCGATACACAGGCTGGGAAGTCAGGGCAGGCACTGGTCATTACACGGGTGTTCTTCGAGAGGGAGCAGGCAGGACGGAGTCGGGAGAGCCGGCAGGAGTTGGTACACTGTAGGTAGAATAGATGAAGGCAGAGGCACAAAGGGAATTCCGAAGGCAGGTAGAAAATCCAAAAATAAGGCCAGACCAGTAAATGCAAACGTGAATATTTCCAAAGGCTTAGTACGTGCTTCAAGCGAACAACAATACCTCACAACGAGTGAAAGACATTGGGTTGCTTAAATACTGTCAGGTAGGAAAACAGGTGTCAGTACTCTGGTGATTGGGACCGAGATATGGGGATGCGTTCAGGACTGTGGTGTTCTTGTGGGTTACCGTTCAGAGAGGTTGCGGTGGACATCAAAGAGGATCGGTCAGACGTTACACTGGCTTTAGAACGTGAGACAGCAAGGAACCACGCATTACCTGTCCCCTTGCAAGCTCTCACCACACTGGGCTTCCTCGCAACGTGCACTTTTCAGAGAGCGCTGGCTGACCGGTCAGGCATTTCCCAACCATCTCTGAGCCGCGCCATGGCAGCTGTGTGGAACGGTCTCATCCGTATGTCACCCAGGTACATAAAATTTCCCTTCACTGTTGGTGAGCAGGCCAACTTTAAACTGCAATTCGCAGCGATGAGCCGATTTCCAAATGTAATCGAAGCCATCGACTGCACTCACATTGCTATAAGGGCACTAGTGTTGTCACAATACCAAAATTATTGTTTTGATACCGATACCAAGTAAAGAATTGCGATTTCGATACTTTTTCGATACTTTTCCTGAAAAGGGAGAAACACTGTCAAATATCATTGCTGTGCTTTATTTTAAAATCGGGACAACATTCTAATCATATAATAAACTAATATAAATAAGTCACTGTCAAATGCACATGCTCTAAGGGATGGGCCGATAGCGATACCAGTACTTGGTATCCACATTTTAAGACCATTATGCTGCTCAACGCTTTAAAGATTAGCCATAGATTGCCATAGTTGTAGGCTAAATCTGATTCACGTAAATGTTTCAATGGAAATGTAGAGCTATTCCAGCCCTATGCATATATTTCATATTGATGACAGTCTACTTACTCATTCAGAGACCATGGTTATAAAGCTGTACATCTGTATATATTGCTATTTAAAAAAGAAAGAAAAGCGATAAATGTGATAATACTTCCCTGCAATATGAGGTTGAAGCCTTGTACAATTCGGGGTGCTTGTCGACCAAGTGTTTCGCCAGGTTCGAGGTGTTGGCTCACTTTGTTTGCATTTGTTTGTAGCACTGACGACAAACAGGTCTCGACTTATAGGTAGCTTATGCCCTCACTGTCAGCAAGGTAGGCAAAGTACTTCCATATTTCACTCCTCGCTAGAGCTTTAATCGGTCCTTGACAAACTGTAATCGCTAGAAGCCAGGTGTCTTTTCACCTCCGCAGCATCCATTATCGTTTTTCTCTCTAAATATTATCAACAAATCAGTCACAGGGAGAGAGAAAAACGGCGTGGGCAGAAAACGATTTGACTGAGATAGATATGAGTTGCTTAAATTAACCAAGTTAGCAACTAAAAATGTTGCAATATAAAAGTATGTTTTTATATATTTTTTTATTACCGTAATCAATTTACAGACTGAACCCGGCCCTAACCCGACGTGCCTGGGGAAATATGTGAGAAATTAAGACCGAATCAACCCGAACCCGACGGGTTAGGGTCAGTCCCGTCGGGTTCGGGCAGAAATCTCAAGCTCTACTTCTCGCGTCATCTTTTTCTACTAGTCATGGACTGGCGACCACAGTAGCACTTGTACAGTTGTGCTCCCACATGCAGCCATCTCGCTGTAGTGTTTGTTTGTCACATGACAGCTGCAGCTTCTTTGCTTCGTGCGTGAGGAGAAAAAACACAGACGTCCATAGGGAGGCACTGGAAGCGTGCGTTGCGCACACACCAACATGAAATACGTCTCTTACAAATCTGGAACTTGGTCATTCTTAAAAGTATCAATACTAATAAATTTAGAAATCGTGACGTTTTAAATCTCAGAGAATCGCGATACTTTTGAAGTATCGGTGCAACGTGCAACACTAAAGGGCACCATCTGATAATGAATACGCTTATGTGAACAGAAAACACTTCCACTCTATTAATGTGCAAGTGATCTGTGATGCGCAAATGTGTTTGACAAATGTTGTGGCACGGTGGCCTGGCTCTACTCATGATTCATTTATCCTGCGAAATAGCAGTGTGGGGAACCGACTTTAAGCAGGGGCTGTGCAGGATGGCTGGCTTATTGGTAATATATGTAATTTATTATCATTAGGATACGGTAAAATAAGGCAATGATCTTGTATTTGCATCTGAGTAAGTGGTTAATGTATACCGATAGGTGACTGTGGTTATCCATTGCAAACTTGGCTCCTCACCCCGCTCACAAACCCTCAGAATGAGTAAGAGCGGCGGTACAATGATGTACATACTCGGGCTCGGTCAGTGGTGGAGCAGACCATAGGGCAGCTGAAAGGCCGTTGGCACTGCCTGGATAGAACTGGTGGCATGCTGCTTTACAGCCCACAGAAGGTGTGTCACATTGTGCTGTCATGCAGTGTGCTGCACAATGTGGCAAACAAACGTGGTGTGCCTCTGCCACAGGCCAAAGCAGTGATGGATGAACCCAACTCGCAGCCCCCGAACATTGGACCCAATGCAGCAGCCTTACAGCTTCCGTTAGAGGTCATACAAAGAATGTGAAAAAGCAAGACAAGGTGCATTTCCTTTTGAGGTCTTTTATTGCATCACATAAGTTAGTCATTAAGTCGTCTTAATTCCCTAACCATTTCCCTCATGGTGCTGACATTTTTGTTTTATGACAAAGGCATTGATGCCATTGACTGCTCTTCATGTTCCCCAGACCTAGTATCTAATTGAGAACCTTTGGAACATTGTGTTTCGGTGCATCCAACGCCACTCATTGATGCCCTAATCCAGGTCTGACAGGATATCCCCCCAGGACACCATCCACCATCTCATTGGGAGCATGCTCAGATGTTGTCAGGAGTGCATAAAGGCACGTGGGGGCAATACACACTACTGAGTCACATTATGAGTTGCTGTGATGAAATTTAAGTTGGAACAGCCTGTGATTTTAATCACACTTTGATTTTCGTTGTGAGTTTTGAATCCAGACCTAAATCAATGATTTTGTTTTCCATTTACCGTTGTTATGTCAATTTGTTCTCAACAAATTACATAATGCACAGTGAAAATATGAATATTTTGTATATAATTCGGTCATTGAGACCCAATGTGTCATTTGACTGTTCCCCTAATTTTTTTGAGCAGTGAAATGTCTGTAAAATACTGTCCTGTTAAATGACACCTACTTTTAATCTGAGCATACCTTAATCTCTGTTGATTTGCAGATAGAAATTCCAGTAGAGAGCTGTCATGACTATCAAATGCTTTTTTTACACACACTATAGGTCACCAACGCCTTCCAAAATAATTTTGAACTGTTTCAGACCATGCATTCCCTGAATAGACAGGGGGGACTTTATTTGGCGGGTAAGGAAACTGCCCTGCCGAATTCTACCCCCCCTGTAACATTCCTCAGTTTCTCTTCCCTGAGAACTACATCTTCCCCTTCCTAGATTGCTCAGAACTACAGTTCCCATAACCGGACTCAATCACCCAAATTCCATTCACCTGCTCTCACCCAGTCAGTATTTAAGACACACACACACCATTGCCTCTTTGAGAGGTATTGTGAGTATTATTTGATTCATTAATGAGCATTATATTCTATATTGTTATTCCGGTTTGACCTTTGCTTTGTGTGTTGATATTTCTGCCTTGGATTTACCTCTGTACCTTTGCCTCCATTCGTATATTGTTATTCTGGCCTGACCCCTGCATTGTTTGGTTTATTCTTCTGCCTTGGATTCTCCTTTGTTCTTTTGCCTACATTCTTGGATTATAGAATAAACATTAATCCTTTTACCTTGGGAGTGATTCATTACACCCCCATGCTAAAGCTCTTTCCTTTAATGCTAGTGTTAGATGGTAATTCCAGACTTAACAGGATCTTCGTCGAAATGATAGTTTCAGGAGTCAGGTTGTGGTAGATAATAGACTTTAATAAAGTTATCCTTGTTATGAATACAGGGTCATCTCATAACAAGGCATCAAGACGTGTTGGTAAAATGTCCCAAAAGATCATATGGATTAGGTTATATAGTCTTAGCATTGTTGTTCGCACACCTCCTAGAAGAATCTACTCAGACCCTTGACTGTCTCATGCGAGAACATGTGCTGGTCACCTTAACTTCTGGCTAGCATCTAATCAACCTGGCCTCGCTAGTTGTTTATCAAATAACTCAGTAACCCTTATCTGTCTAATGTCCTGTCAGTAAAATGTCCTGTTCTATTACTCTGAATGGCATCCACATGTATTAGACCTGTGATGGAATTACAGTCTAACCTACAATAGATCATATAGTTATATAGCAGTCTAATATATAACAGAGTTATAGTATATAAGTCCTAAGCCATAAGCTACTGCTTATTCTGATGTTATAAGCACTGTAAGGGCTCTCTCTCTGTCTTAAGTCACTCTTGGCCTTGCTTCCTTGTCTACTCTCCTAAAGGGAAAGTCTTATCTGGCTTGACCCTGAATCTTCTCCCTGTCTGTCTTGAGACACTGTCTAGAGACAGTCCAAAATGTACTAGAATCCTCCAACAGGCCTCAAACCGTATAGCAATACAACTCTCTCATTTAGCAATACCATTCTATACTGTTCAAACTGTATTTAAACATGATTATATAGAATCTACTTCTCAACACTAGAGTCAAATGCTTTTTATTACACAAAATATAGGTCAACAGGAGCTCCCAAAATCATTTTGAACTGTGCCAGAGCTTGCATTCCCTGAATAGATGGGGGGGCTTTATCCGGCAAGCAGGGAAACTACCTTGCCGGATTCTAACCCCCATGCTAAATAGCTTCCCTTTATTGCTAGAGTCAAATGCTTTTTATTACATAAAATCTAGGTCACCAACACCTTCCAAAACAATTTTGAACTGTGCCAGACTTTGAAATCCCAGAATAGACAGCGGGATTTTTCCGGCAAGCAGGGAAACTGCCTTTTAAGGCTAGAGTCAAATGCTTTTTGTTACATAAAATATAGGTCACCACCACCTTCCAAAATAATTTTGAACTCTGCCAGACTTTGCAGTCCCAGAATAGACGGGGGGGGGTTTCCGACAAGCAGGGAAACTGCCTTGCCAATTCTAACCCCCCATGCTAAATGGCTTCCCTTTGAGGCTAGAGTAAAATGCTTTTTATTACATAAAATATAGGTCACCAACACTTTCCAAAATAATTTTGAACTGTGCCAGACTTTGCAGTCCCAGAATAGATGGGGGGGTTTCCGGCAAGCAGGGAAACTGTCTTGCTGGATTCTAACACCCCATGCTAAATGGCTTCACTTTAAGGCTAGAGTCAAATGCTTTTAATTACATAAAATATAGGTCACCAACACCTTCCAAAATAATTTTGAACTGTGCCAGAGCTTGCATTCCCTGAATAGATGGGGGGGCTTCATTGCCTTGGTGGATTTTACCCCCACCTGCTAAATGGCTTCCTTTTATTGCTGTTATTACACACAATATAGGTCTATCTGTAACTGTGTTCAATCCGAATGTCATGTCTGTGCTGATGACACAGAGTTGTGTGCCTTGCACAAAAAAGTATTCACCCCCTTGGACATTTCCATATTTTGTAGTGTGACAACTTGTGTGTTAGCCCTAACTCTTGCCCTATTTACTCTCCTGCAGACTTATAATTGCTACAAATTTTACCAAAACTAAGTATATGCTATTTTCTAGATCCAGAAGTCTATAGAAATAGATAAATAGAAAAAAACATGTATTTCTTCACAGAACAGAAAGTGTACAGGCCACTTTTAGGTCAGTGTTTGATTATGGTAATGTACTATATATGCATGGGTCAGTTTGCATCTCTTTATAACTGGTACAAATCTTCACACATCATTGCCTGTTGGTCACTTTAGTTAGATGTGAGTCCTTGACTTTTAGAGCCTTTTAGGATGTCTTAAGGAATCTTATATCTGTATTAAATCAAAGATCAAATAATATACAGTATGTCAGACTTATTCACAGTATCTGTTGCTTCTAGACACCAAGGTTCACTCTGAGTTACATAAAAATGTATTTGAATACCATGTCTCATTATCATAGAATGATTTAGAGCAAACTTACGCTAGACGTTTTAATGCCTGTATGAGTATTTAAATGTATTTTGCATGGCCACTTTACTGTTAACTGTGAATGTTTCTCTGTATTTTTTATTATTTTAATTATGTCTATATTTTTTGTAATATAGCGCAACTGTGAAAGAGACTGATCTCAGCTTGTTCTGCCTGTACATAAAGGTTAATAAGTAAATAATAAATATACTCCCAATCAGTGAATTATAACTGAATAATAATATATAATTTATATAGCGATGATATAGGTCACGAAGTTATTGAACATAGCAGTTAAAATGCTGCATATGAACAACACTTCCAGCCCCAGCTCTGTAATCTCACAACTACACTATACCGGAAATTTTGCCGTAGGTCTGGATTAAAATGTAATTCACACCGCATTTTCATTAAGGCTTTAGTTAAGTCTGTGCTTGCCTATAATCACGCTCTCTCACTTCCTGTCCCTAAATTAAGCAATGTTTTCAACTACAAACATTAGTTGAAAAACATTAGAGAAACATTGCTAAATTGAAAATGGAGTGAAGTGAAAACTATCCGAAGTGACAGCATAGAAGCATACAGTAGCTTACGTGCGCGCTCACGTGAGGGGGGACGTTTCTGGCAGTGGGTCTGTTTTCGGCACAACACCGGTCTCCACAAATCTATACAAACATGGCGGAAAGTAATCCCTTGTCCCGACGAGAAGCTAGAGGATGTATCTCTTGAGCCGCCAGGAGCCGCAGCAGCTGATCACAACTACTCCACTCCTCCTCCAGGTAAACAAATTGACTTAGCTATACTAGGCCTACACATCATGTACTACTAGCTTTCATAGTTAGTATAAACATAGTTAGTATAAACGCTAAAACAGTGATAGGTAGGGTTGCCACCTTCCATGCAAAAAAAAAGGACGTCCCCTGCTCCTCTGGGCCACGGGCCGAGGCGCCAGTGGTGGTAAATCATAGTTTAAAACCTATTATACAATTATTATTATTATTATTATTAAAAAAAATATTGATTCCCCAACTCTTCCTAAGTTAACTGATTATTATTGTGTTTATAAATTAATATGAACCTTTGAATTAGTTCAGGTCTGACATCTTTTTTGTTATTTTGACCAGTTGTAGTTTCACAAATAAATGGTCTGTATAACAATATTTTTATTTAGAATTTCAGAGAAATGTTTTCATAAGTTTATGGAATAAAACCAAAATATTAATTTTACCCAAACACATACACAATTTTTGCAAACTGAAAACGTCCTACCTTCATACACTGTAAAAACAAATGGTGCTAAATAGCACTAAAAGTGGTTCAATGATTCTAATCATGGGGGAACCACTTTATGTGCTATATAGCACCTATCTTTAAAGATAGTGCTATGTAGAACCAAAACAGGTGCCATACAGCACCTTAACCACCCCAAAGAACTGCTAAAGAACTGCTGAAGAAACCGCTGAAGAACCAAACTGGGCTTAACAGGTTCTTTAAATGGTAGTGGTGCTGTATAGCACCATAACCACCGCAAAGAACCCCTGAAGAACCGCTGAAGAACCATTTGTTTTTAGAGTGTATCCAATCCTTGCCTTGTCCATTCATTCTGCCTATATGCCATTCAAACTATACTTAGACTACTAGACAATCGCGTTGCTACACATTTTTTAGTTTGCAATCAAACAAAAAATGATTATTTGCATGGTTAACAAACTACTTAAAACTTGTGCGACATGGCAGAAAGTAACGTGGGTTTATATGGATATTGCTTGACGTTTGGAAACAGACGCGGTTTCAGAGGCATAAATGTGTGCACTTGGCTATGGAGGACCAAGTCTGCCAAAATAAGAAATAAGTAAATAAATGAATATATGTGTGAATAAAAATATTTATCCATAAAAATATACATAAAGATATACAAATATAAAATTATACATTTATTAATCAATATTATTTTCCTATTTATTTATTTCTGTGATCATTTATTTCTGTATTTATTTATTTTGATATTCATTTATTTCCATATTCTTTTATTTCTGTATATATTTATTTCCGTATATATTTATTTCTGTATTTCTAGATCCTTAAGCTAATGAGAGGGCGGGACTTAATCGTTCAGCCATAGCAAGCAAGCCAAGAGCAGGAGATAAAAACCATATATAAGGTCTGTGATAGAAATAGATTGTGAACGTAAAAAACGCAGCTGGGGAGAAACCAAGGGTACAACACGGGGTTGGTTTGTAAGATAAATTATTTTTTCACCAACCCCAAAAAGAGATGCAATGTCACAAACAGAAAATCCAACTAACTGTGCCGATTAGTTGCGTTTTGTGGCTTCGGTGTCACCTGTTGTGCTCCGTTAACTACCGTAGCTGCTC
>JACXGM010018353.1:0-19105 GCA_016801145.1 Umbra pygmaea | reverse complement strand
GCCTGCCTGCCTGCCTGCCTGCCTGTCGGCCTGCCTGCCTGCCTGTCTGTCGGCCTGCCTGCCTGCCTGTCTGTCGGCCTGCCTGCCTGCCTGTCTGTCGGCCTGCCTGCCTGTCTGTCTGTCTGTCTGTCTGTCTGCCTGCCTGCCTGCCTGCCTGTCTGTCTGTCGGCCTCCCTGCCTGTCTGTCGGCCTGCCTGTCTGTCGGCCGGCCTGTCTGCCTGTCTGTCGGCCGGCCTGCCTGTCGGCCGGCCTGCCTGTCGGCCGGCCTGCCTGTAGGCCTGCCTGTAGGCCTGCCTGTCTGTCTGCCAATATATAAAGACATATGTATAATAATGTCATATGAAAAACTCACATCCGTGTGCTTGGTCATTGGGTTGAGCTTGAGGAAGAGAGGACTCTCAATGATTTCACAGACCTAAAGAGAAAGGAAAAGCCAAAAAGATAACTGCACCATTGGCCAAATTTCATAACTTATTTACATATGAGTTTTTAAATCCTAATTCCCTGACTAATTGTAGCTGATTGTTACTTTTATACACCTACCTGTTTGTGAATGTGGATGTCTGATTGGTCGCATGGACCACCTGTGGTATACCATCCCAGAAATTCCATCTCTTTGAAGACCTGTTTGACTTAGATACAGAGTTCAAGGTCAGATGCTGTATAAAGATGTCCCCTTATCACTTTCAATATCTAAAAGCCAAGTGATCATAGACCAGCACCCCGACTCTGATTCAGTTCAACTTTTCATATCAAAGGTCTTCAGATTCAAGCCTTACATTTTATTTTCCTTGCAATGACACTACAAAATGGGCCTACGGCTCATACCAATAGACAGGGTCCAAAATTAACACCAGCCAAATGCCAAATGTGGGTAGATTTTCCTTTGGCAAGTGAATTTCAGAAGGCTATCCACCACACTGGTAGGAAAATGTTTGTACCAAAAAGTAATGCAATAAAATATATGATATGATGGCTCTGAGATAATTACTCAGGGTTTCCCGCAGCACTTTGCAATCTAGGCGG
The DNA here is from genome assembly GCA_016801145.1 of Umbra pygmaea. Lineage (NCBI taxonomy): Eukaryota > Metazoa > Chordata > Actinopteri > Esociformes > Umbridae > Umbra > Umbra pygmaea. The sequence goes on along the minus strand of JACXGM010018353.1, from coordinate 18,079 downwards.
CCGCCTAAACAACTGACGTCTCCCGCAACGTGTTGCGTCCGAAACAGGTAGTTAAAATGACGTGTGATGAGTCCGAACAGTGCCATCTGGTGGTGTATTAATGTCATTGCGCTCAGTCACCAGCATTCATAAGCACTCAATCTAAATACTTTGCACATTTCGACTATGATGCTTTGCGCCCCCCAGCCCCCGGGGAGAAGGATGCCGCCTTAACTAACCTATTTTCTGGGGGAAACCCTGATTAGTGGAATCCAAACATTAACACAGAATCCTACCCTGGAAATCCAGAGTTCTCGCGAGAGCACAATTTGAATTTGCTCAGCAAGTTACTCTGGCACCGAGTAATTCTGCTCATTAACTATGCCCTTGTAGCCGAGCTGCACCAATCACATCGGTCTATCTGATATAGGCGTGCCAGAGGTGTGTTAAACAGATGACGACACGACAGCTCTGCGACCTCGAAGTCATTAGTAAACATTGTAAGATCGCTATGGATTAACACCAGTTGTTTAAAACGACTTTGGCCACTACAATGAGTTAGACTTGGCTTTTTACTAAAAGAGGAACAGAAGACGGCGCTTGAATCATTCCTTTTTTTATAAAATGACGTTTTTGCTGTTTTGCGACCTGATACAGCAAGAGTTTTATCTACCAGTTAGCTCCGCCATAGGGGCTTAGCGAAAAACCACTGGTGATTGGCAATTATCCAATTGCGTACCTTAAGACTTTCAAATGCATGCTTGGTGCCGCCTCTCGAGTTGGGTCATTTTCATTACTCGATGCCAGACCCATATCTCCTCCGGATTTGGGTCTGGATTTTTCCAGGCTAACAGAATCCCATATTTAAAGCAAAATTCAACAACATTTAAAAAAAAATCATAATCCTAGAATTACAATATATTCACGTTAAGTGAATAATTACCACTACATATCGCCTACTCTGACAGTGTTAGTGAATCTGTAAGTGCAGTGCCCTGGTGCGGTGTTTCTCCCCAGGACGCGCCTCTAATCAGGTGTGAAGTGCTTGAAACAATGCTACTTCCTCCCTTCTAAATTCCCTAAACAGACTATGTTTTGTGACAGTTTGTGCGTAACATTACTTCAGTGAAAAATGTAAAAGCGAGCTTGCACGGATAGAGAGAAATGTGCCAAAAAATATGAAATTGTATATGCAGTGTGTTTGTCAAAATTGGCCAGCATGTTATTCGTTTCTAATGGGCTTGATAGCTAAACAGCTATAACAGTATCTAGTCCATTTTAAATTGCCCAGACAATGCTTGTTTTTCTCCCTTTCACTCACTAATCCAAATGCATATGACTATGTTTAGGATAATACTTAAAAGAACAATGACGAATATCTATAATTTGTCATTGTTTTTACGGTAAATCACTCTTCAGAAAGCTCTCTCTCAGGGAGAACAGGGTAAAGCTAGCCTAACTGCTATGGAAGATTATGGCTTTGTCCAACCGATTGCACTTTATATAACTTTGTAAAATATAGTTAAAAAAAATATATATGTTGATAATTTTTCTACTTTACGTCAACTTCTGAGGAAATGTTAATGTGTCTGTCTACTCATTTAGTTGTTATATTGGCTAGATTACTCTGTTAGAAGAAAGTAGGCCCTATTAACATGACAAATCCCTATGCACATTCAGTTAAAAAATCTTTGTCTGCATGTCAGGAAATATTTACTTTGATCATAGGCATCGTGTATTTTTCATATCTGGCTAGGCATGTGCAGACTCTACAGCAGTATTTTCTATATTTTAGGTTCAGGTGCAGGCATCTGAATGCAACTTTGTCCAAATAGTTGTTCAGTTGCAGATGGCTGAAAAAACTAGTAGCGCTATCACATCATCCCAGAGTGGGATGACGTGTCCATGAACTGAGATATAGACTCATTTGTATACATGTTTATTGTGTATATTTAGTTATATTGTGTTCATGTATGGCCAGTGCGTATGTACAGTTGTTTTGAGTTATGTATGTGTACTAAGAAGCTTTTGCGCCATTCCCCTGGAAACCGGGAGCTATGGATAGCTCTTATTATAGTTAATCTAGGGCTTGCTTGATCTAATTGCTAATTACATTCAGCCAGTATCTATTAGTTCCTATTAGAGCCCGACCGATATATTCATTGACCGATATTATCGGTAAATATTAGCAGTTTACAGATATATTAGTATCGGTAATATTTCCACAGATAATGACTGATATATTTGTTTACAATTCCTTATTTGTCCGGAAGAGGGTGCTTTTTCACTGAATATAGGTTTGAGCTTTACAAGAAGACATTATCTTAAAAAGATTAAAACAATGGGATGGAAGAGCTGCTCATAACTAGCTGCTTATAAAGGTGAGTTGAAAACCAGCTTTCCGGTGTATGAGTCACACAAAATGCACACAAAGTTTTACATTGCATAAAAAGGCTTTTGTGGTTATAAGATAGATAGACGCTAAGTTACTAAGTATAAAAAAGCCTGCAGTGTTTACTACTCCAGCTCTGGCATAAAAATGTTTTCCAAAACTTGAGAATGTCAACACCTGCGTTTCAACATTTCCATGATATCTACTTTATCTAGCTATGTAACTAACGTTAGCTCTCTGGGACTGGTAGCACGCTATTATAATGATTAGAAACCTAGCAGTAACAGAGAGCACCTCAGTTTTGGGGCGAAACCATTAACCTTTGAAAGGTTGTTGAGATAAATAAGCTTCTTCTTTGTTGTCAAATTAATGTGGTTTCTCCTGTCAGGAGATAGCTATTATGAGAAGGTATATGACCGATTTCGTTCTCAACTATGGATAATAGGACCCCTGGTGGTACAGTAACCACAAATGTTTGTATGGAGGTTTGAAATATTAAAAAAAAGAATCACAAAAAAGAAAAATGGAAATCATGGAATTTTAATAGATTTTATAGGGCCCTAAATTACTCATGTCTGCCAGCCACTAATTTTGTTTCCAAACACTTCCATTAGAGCCTGGGGATGAGGGTAGCTAGCCACAGAATGTCTCTAGTCTTGCAGCACTGTTTACCTTACAAGTTACTCGACATTGCTTACTTGTCACTGGTCTGCTGATAGCTGCCGTTCAATAGCTGTTACGTGGCGACATTTACCTGGGGTTAACCAACCTTTGAACGGAATACCCACAGACGAAAATGGGGACAGATAACATAATAAAATAATGTCACCCAGTGACTTTGAGGCTTTCCAATGTGTTCATTAAAAAAAAGAACCAAAGCTGTTGTCAGAAACTGCTCTGTTATTCAGACATGTGTACATTAACTCAGGTTTTTATTTGAGTTGCTTAAGAGTTCCTAAAACAAACAAAAACAAGACGCAAAATAAACAAAAAACTAGAGTACAGAAAAAGCAATGCAGAATAATATTTAGTGAATTTCATAGTGCATAGAACATGCAAACAAACTAGAATTATTACATGTTTCAGTTGCTCAAGCTAGCATTTATAGTATGGGACATTGCAAGACAGCCATAGGCTATTGTGGCCAACCAGTATTTTCTCACCTTAACACCTAAAGCCAATGTTTCAATTCCATAATGTAAAAAATACACTGTATGCAGAATTGTGCTTTTGTTCTGTGAGCTAGTGATGTCACCTCATTTGCAAGTGTAACGTGACATTCTGGCAGCATTAACAGACATAAAAACCTCATACGTCTCTGTGAAATTTAGCAAAGGGGTTTGTGCCACTGTCTTTGGTATTACCTGGAAAGCTTGGAGATTTGACTTTTGAGGTGCATGCATGTAAATTCACTTTATTTTTACTGCCACTCATTCCAATAGAATATGTTTAAAGACTTCAGGTTTTATTAGTGAATATGGTCACATGTTTTAATTCAGATGTAACAGATAACATCGAAAATCAATCTTTGCTATGTTTCCATATTTAACTAAATGTTTACGGCTGTTTGGAAGAGTAGAAACAAAAAACAAGCCCATAAATCTGTTTTTCAAATGGTAAAAATATACAGACTTATTATAAGACGACCGGAGAAGTATTTAGGCTACAGTTCAGGTCAATCTCAAACAAACAGGACCTGTCTGTCTGTCTTTTTTCTGAACATAATGATAAAACGAAACATTGGCTCACTTTTATTGCAAGATCTGTTTACTTTGTTTTATTGCTTTCCACACTTCATTATTCAACAGTTTATGCGCACGCTGTAGCAACGGCCGGGCTTATTTAATTTCTGTGATATCGGACCGGGCTGGGTTTGGGCCTTATCTGAGCTGGCTAGGTGGTCAGACGGGGCTCAGTTTTCAGGCCTGATGACAACTCTAGTATGTGTAGCTACATATTATACAACCATACAGACAAAGTGAGTTACCATTTATTTAGCTTTTTATACATCGGCCATATTAAACGGCATTCAGGTACCATCGGCTCACACACTGAGTGAAATTGTTAATTGCTCACCACAGATTCAATAGAAGAGTGGGCTTGAAAGGACGCACACAACTCTAAAATGTTGGGTTGTATTAACAGAGATCAACCTTATATCGATTTCTGATCAAGTTTTGTGTCTGTATTTATTTTTCATGCTGGTGAGCGTCCAATCTCTCATAGGTATGTGGTCAAAAATCGGCATCTTAACAGCGCAAATTCCCACCGCATAATACTCTGCGTGCCACTGATCCAGAAATCTGACAGTGGCATGGCATCTGATTAACTTTTCTATAGAACCACTTGTTCTAATTTCAGCTAGGCTCTCTAGGTAATGTCAGTATATTGCTAATTGCAGGCAGGGCAGAAAAATGATGACGCCACATCTATTGAATTCCACACAGCAAGGAGTAAAATTTAGTCCAATAATAATAATTGATAGGCCTAAATTATTTCTATAAAATGTGAAATGTTTGGGTGGTAATAATTTAAGATTATATGTACCGGTATATCACTGGGTATGTGATCTACTGAATATCGTTGTTCATTCTGAACTTTATTGTATTTAGCGTTACATAGTTGTCCAGTTTGTATCATTTGATTTGCCCACTGAATGTCTTTTATCATGTACTCAATAAAAACACAATTATGGTTTATCTGGTTGAATGCCAATTATTTGATATTTTACATTGTGTGGATATTTATACAGACACTAGTTGGTGATTATTTTCTAAAGTGAGACTGGGCTATTCAGACGAAAAAATTCCCTTAAATGTATAGGCCAGTTTGAATATTGAAATACACATTGAACCACAAGTTTTTTCGCATACCCACTAACATCAATGTGGGTACCCCACTTTGGTAATAGCTGGTTTCATCTGATCAGCAGGGGTTGGGTGTTTAACATTTGTAACACAATGACTAGCTAAGTGCCCATCAATGCATGTCTGGGCAATGGGAGATTGTGTGTCACCTTCCTACTTTATTTATTTTTTATTTCACCTTTATTTAACCAGGTTAATCGATTGAGAACAAGTTCTCATTTGCAATTGCGACCTTGCTAAGATAAGGCACAAGGTGCAAGGTGACATTAGCCGCTTTCCGACCGCAGGGATTTTTGCAGTTCCTAGAACATAACGTTCCTATAACCCTTTTTTTCTTGCTTTCCAATAGAAGAAATTGCGGGATTATTTAGTTGCTATAACCTTTATAGCTCCTACTCCAGAGCAGGGTCTTTCCATTTTCCCTTTTCCTAGGTCCACGTTGATTGGTCCAACTTATAAATTACACCGGTCGCTTCGTTTGTCTGTTGCGTATAATGCTACATATCATGCTGGAGCCTTCGTCTTTTGTATTTCTGTGTTAAGTAGTTACTCAATTTCTATGAATCCAGTCTAGTTATTAAACTCCGCGGCTCAAACTCCGTTATTAGGACATTATCATCACAACATTATTTTTATAAAATTGTAAAATTTTCAGCCTCGTAATCTGAAAGAACAGCAAGCCGCGGTAGAAACCCAGCACTACTTGGGCTGAAAACAACCAGATCATCCGCATACATAAGATGATTTACACACTAATCTCCAATTATACACCCAGTGTTACAAACATTAAACTGTGAAATGTTGTATGTAGCGCTACACTAAAGTCTAGTGACAACGCTATAAAAGCTTGTTGCGGTACTTGCGTCACGCCCTTATCCCTCCTACCAGTTCCTATGGCCACTTGACCAGTGCGAATGCAAAGAGCAAAACCGGTTTTGGGGGAGAGTAGTTAGTAGAACTGTTTAGAAGTGGACTGTTCCTATAACTACGTTCCTGTAACTACTTGGTCGGAAAGCGGCTATTAAGTTACACATAAAGTACAAACATTCAGGTATACAGTTACACATATAAACAGTATTAGGTTAGATTAAAAATATTGTACATTCATGGCAAATATGGTTTAAAATAGAGAGGTAGATTATTGGACTGTAAAGTGGCAGTATAAGAGAAATAACACTAGGATAGGTAACATGATGAATATGGCTGAAAATGGTAATGTGCAAATTATACAAGGACAGCTGTGTGGTTGCTTATGTGCAATACGCGTTAAGGGTTTGATGAGTACACTACGGCATAAACGATCAAAGAGAGGGGATAGGGTCAACATGTGCAGCCGTCAGTCAGTACATTTGAAAGTAATGCCTTAAAAGTAGTGATGGGGACGGTGGACTCGAGTTTCAGGGAATTTTGTAAATTGTTCCAATCATTAGCAGAAGAGAATTGGAAGGAGAGGCGGCCAAATGAGGTGCAGGCTTTTGTAGCGACTATGGAGATATAGCTGCTTGAGTGCAGGTTGAGAGTGGGTGATGCTATGGATATTAATGAGCTTAGGTAAGGTGGTGTTTTGCCTAGTAAGGACTTGTAGATGATGTGGTACCAGTGGTTCAGGCGCCGGGTGTGTAACGAGGGCCATCCAACTAGTGAGCAGAGGTTGCAGTGGTGGGTGTTGTATGGGTCATTGGTAACAAAACAGATGGCACTGTGATATACTACATCCAATATCTTGAGAAGAGAGATTGAAGCAGTTCTGTAGACAACATCACCGAAGTCAAGCATTAGGAGGATGGTCATTTTCACAAGGGCTTGTTTAGCAGGAAGGGTGAATGAGGCATTGTTGCAGAATCTGGAAGGAGAGTGAGGAGTCTAGCCAGACCCATCCAGAGTGGTGATGTTTGTTGGGCAGGCAGGTGCAGAGTGAGACAGGTTGAAGATCATACATTTGGTTTTACCAGAGTTTAACAACAGTTGGAGGCCACAGAAAGAAAATTGCAAGCCGTCAAACCTCTTTTGGAGGTTTTCTAACACAGTTTCCAACGTAGGGCAAGATAATATATAGAATGTAATATATAGAATGTAATATATAGAATGTAATATATAGAATGGTGCCATCCACAAAGAGATGGATATGAGAGTTGCCTACAGCAAGAGTAACATTGTTGATGTGTACAGAAAATAGAATCGGCTCGAGGATCGAACCCTGAGGCACCCCCATAGACAGCCAGAGGTCTGGACAGCAGGCCCTCCAACCTAACACACTGAAACCTATCAGAGAAATAGTTAATTAACCAGGTGAGGCACTCATTTGAGAGACCCAGGGCCTTGAGTCTGACAATAAGGATGCTATGATTGACACAATCGAAAGCTATGGCTAGGTCCTCCAAAAATTATGTGCGCTTTGTGAGGGTGTGCACAATGCTGATATTTTTTAACACTAAACAAGATTTCTGCGTGATGTACGAGGGTGCGCGTTAATCGCGGGTGCGCGCTTTATGCTCTAAAACACAATATGTACTGTTTTTTACTTTATTGTACTTTAGCAATACATACGGCCAGGCATATGCACAGACAGACCCCTTTTCCCATCAGACTCAAAAGTGCCCTCTAGGTTGTTTTTTATAATACTGAAAATACTTTAATACTATAAGAATGCATACCATTCACATTGTCATGTATTTATGGAACCCCTTCACCCCCTCTAAGAAAAGGTTTGTTTCAAAATTACCTTCAGTACAGGGAAGATCAAAACGATTCCCACTATTCAGTACTCTGTTAGCAATGCTTTCCACCTACAAACTTGATTTTAGACAAGTTACCAGCTAGCTGGTCTATTACACTCACCTAAAGGATTATCAGGAACACCATACTAATAATGTATTTGACCTCCTTTCGCCTTCAGAACTGCCTTAATTCTACGTGGCATTGATTTAACAAGGTGCTGAAAGCATTCTTTAGAAATGTTGGCCCATATTGATAGGATAGCATCTTGCAGTTGGAGATTTGTGGGATGCACATCCAGGGCACGAAGCTCCCGTTCCACCATATCCCAAAGATGTGGGTTGAGATCTGGTGACTGTGGGGGCCATTTTAGTACAGTCAACTCATTGTCATGTTCAAGAAACAAATTTAAAATGATTCAAGCTTTGTAACATGGTGCATTATCCTGCTGGAAGTAGCCGTCAGAGGATGGGTACATGGTGGCCATAAAGGGATGGACAAGGTTTAGAAACAATGCTTAGGTAGGCAGTGGCATTTAAACGATGCCCAATTGGCACTAAGGGGCTTAAAGTGTGCCAAGAAAACATCCCCCAAACCATTACACCACCACCAGCCTGCACAGTGGTAACAAGGCATAATGGATACATGTTCTCATTCTGTTTACGCCAAATTCTGACTCTACCATCTGAATGTCTCGACAAAAATCGAGACTCATCAGACCAGGCAACATTTTTCCAGTCTTCAACTGTCCAATTTTGGTGAGCTCTTGCAAATTGTAGCCTCTTTTTCCTATTTGTAGTGGAGATAAGGCCACGCTCGAAATTGCTTAAATCCCCTCTCTTTCCCATTCTGACTTTCAGTTTGGAGTTCAGGAGATTGTCTTGACCAGGACCACACCCCTACATGCATTGAAGCTACTGCCATGTGATTGGTTGGGTAGATAATTGCATTAAGGAGAAATTGACCGGGTGTTCCTAATAATCCTTTAGGTGAGTTTAGAGTGATGCAAATCACACTAACTGTAATCTAGCACTTTTAATACCAATATTTAAATATGTAGTCAGCAAATTCGGCCACTGGTTGTAAATGTGGAGCTACTGAGCTAAAACGGTTCCCCCTGAATAGTGTGTACTATCTACTTAGAGAGGATGTACATCATATAAATATCTTTTGACACAACCATCTTTAGAAAGAAGATGTGAGCTAAACCTTTCTTGTTACATGGAGAAGTGAAATGAACAGACTCACACTGCTCCTCCTTGGTGTAGTAATACTCCTTGTCGATAATTGCTCGGTCATCAACCAACTGGTGCAGCAGCTCAAAGGAGTTCATCACCTCTATATTTCTGCCCTCCTGCTTCCCGATCAGCGCGCCGATAACTGATTGGAAAGGGAAAAAATTATGCCATGTAACACAGATGAATAGAATGGCTTCACATTTAGGTTAGAAGGCAAAACCCATCAAGTCATTAACAGACGCCTCTACCATGTTAGATTTCCATCTCAATGATGACTTGTTTTTTCTCTTGCAGTACTTAGGCTTCCACCCAACCTTTGAATGCCAATAAATAATTTGTATTCAAATAAAAAATCAAGACGGTCCCATGACATTAACAGGGCTTGATGGTTTTGAGACTATACACTTAATTAGAACTGAATAGATTTTTTTATTTTGCAGTGATCGACAGAAGTTCTGCAGGTTGTCACTCTTACCTTGTACCTCTAATTGATAAAGTCGCTAATTCGTTAGGCTCTGCCCTCACCTGGCTGTTTAGGTCTTAATTGAGCACCAATTGAAAAGATACACTAGGTCTTCGGCAGAATCAGTTGGACACCTCAGGTCTAGAGCAGTGGTTTCCAAACTTTTTTAAACCATGGCAAAAACAAAAATATATAGTTTGCATAACACTTGAGGTTAATGTTTAGAAATGTAGGCCTATATCTTCTGTTTCAAATTATTTAAAATTATTAATTTACAGAAAAGTTGTATATTTAGAGAAAGTCAACTAGGGTTCTCTCAGTAAAATCAATAACAAGACGTAATTTGCATTAAAAAAGCAATAATCACTATAAATTTGTTATATATATATATACACAATGACAACTTTCCAATCTAGCGTCTCTGGCAGAAAAAACTGTTCAATGACAAAGTAATGTATTGTTAAAAATATTATAACTTTATTCACGATATGTTTGGCGATTCCCTGGAACTTAGAACAACTAGCGCAGTCAAAGGTTATATGACGCCATTGACGGAAGACAAAATGAAACGTCCCGTGTATTCGAATTATGGTACAAATTTCTTTGGATTTGAAAGTTGGTAGAAACATTTAGGATAATGTAAGTACACAACTAAGAAATATATATAATGTAGGTATAGTGTGAAATTAATGTTTATAGGACCGCTATTGACAAATTTACATTGATTACATTATTCACAGACTTTAGGTCACAAATACAATCAATACAAAAGACCGACTGTAGACATTTACATTGAGTACAAAGGAACTGTCTGTGTACATTTACATTAAATTAAAATGTCCCACCCCAGGGGGGGAAAAACGTTTGACTCTGTGGAACTTTCCTCCATATTCTGGCCAGCCAACTATTTAGTTATCTGTAAAGAGAAACATGACATGTGCAACACAGTGGTACGTGTATACCAACGTTTCCCTTTATGGGACAGTCAGGAAATCATCAAATATCATACTATTTGGTCCATTGGCTGGTGTTTTACATTAGGTGTTCAGTTGGTCTTTACATTCAGGCTGTGTGGTCCAGGAAGAGGGGGGACACTTCACACCTCCCTTCATCCTCTGTATTTGCGTCTCTAAGGAAGCAACTCCGGGAAGGATAGGTGTGGCGTAGCCAGCCAGGTGCCAGCTCTTAATATCTGCATATCTGTCCTGTAAACATTTCCTACTTCCACTACATAGGTATAGTGATGTTTGCTTTTTTATTGCAAAGTACATCTTTTGTTATTGTTTTGGAAAACTACATATTGTACCTTTAAGCATGTGTCTTTTCTCATCAGCTATGCAGTTGCGTCATAATGCTTATTTTCATAGAGATTTTTTAAGATTTAAGAATGATCTTAGTTTATTAGTTAAGTCAAATCTATTTTGGCATGTTTAAATTGTTGTTTCTGTATATAAGACTGAAGGGTATTCAACATTAATTTGTAACTCAAAAATCTATAGAGCAGAGATTCTACAAAGGCACACCTGACCTGTCATCACAGCACCCAGTTTGGAAACCACTTGCCTAAAGTCAAACCCAAGCTGCTGTGTACACTGGAGGCATTAACTCCCTTGGCCAAGATGCAATTAATGAAATTATTGTAAACTTTAACTGGTCATGCATGGTAATTATATACTTTCCGAGTTCACATTTTATTTACTAGAAGTAATGAAGATAAGTAGCCTGACAAGCCAAACCCACATCAAGATGTTGGGTCTGGGAACTCACCATTGTCAGGGCTCAATCCGAGGGGCGGGATAAACGGTTGTCTTTCAAATTCCACAACCAACCAGAGCAACGAAGTATCCAGTCGGCAAAACTCCGAACACATCTTCCGTTTTGGAGAATGACTTTAGTGCTGTTCTTTTCTCAAAGAAAAACTTAACTCCAAGTCTTCCAGAGCCAAAGCCGATTCGAAAGACAGCTGTTCGCCAGCAGCAGCAGCCATCTACTTTGTTATCCCGTAATTACGTTAAGCCCGCCCACCGACTCTATACACTATATGATTGGCCTGACCAGAATTAGTTTTTTCCAGCTCGCAAGCCAACGGAGAGTTGCTAGACTGACCCTAGCTGCAAATTATATTTGCTGCCGCTAGGCTATCTTCTAGCCTACATTTCTAGGCTAGAAGATAAGAGTATTTGCCCGGAACTCTAATGATGATTAGATGGAAATCCAATTAGTGTCCTAATGACTTCTGGGCTTGATTTGTACATAAGGCCCATCAGCGTAATGTTATTGTATATAAAAAAAATGGATTAGCTCACGTACCTTGCATTGGCCGCCCCTCCTGTGAGCGGATACGAATCCAGTGGTCTGAGATGTTAAGAATGACTAGAGGATGCAGGGCAACGGACACACTCCCAGTGACCCCAGACGCCATGACACTGGGGCTGGCTGGGGCAGAGAGAGAAATGGCAGGTTTGTGTTGGTCATTGCTGGAATCAATGTGTGGCCTACGCATGATCACTTGCTTCAGGGTAAACTGTCTGCTGAACAATTGTTACAACATGGTGATTACAGCACAATTAGTGTGAGCAGTTAAAAATCACCAAGTTTAATCACTGCTATATTAGGCAGCTGTATAAAATACATTTCAGCCTCTATATCTGGAGAGAAGCTGCTTGAGTGTGCATGTTTCTCTTCTTCCAATAGGGCTATGTGATAAAACAATATTAAAATGTTCTCTCCTCACAATTCTCTCTAATCCTGCATTGTTGGTAGCTCCGCAACTCCCTGGACATAATTCCCTTCTAAGCTACTAGCTACGTCATGGTGTTGCAAAGATCTGTCTCCTGCACACGCCGCAGTGTGGAAGACCCGCACCCCTTTCTCAAGCTGTGGAACATTTGCTCCGTGTGCATGTGTGTGTGAGCGAGAGAGATAACGTCTCTAATGAAAACTAGCAGACAAATATGCACCGATACCACTTTTTCATTGCCAATACCAATCCAAGTACTGAACTTTTCAATGACATTATATTGATCCTTGAGAAGTTGAACAGAAGTTGAAGACTGTTATATTTGTCTGTGCGTCCGCGTGTATGCTCCTCTATAAGAGCGCTTCTTATCAGAATTCAATCATGAACACAGACTCAAAAACAACACAATTCCTCGTTTTACTGACAGCCCAATCATCTAATGAGCGCTTAAGCTTTCCGCTCCGAGTGCTTGACTTGTTACTTTTTCAACTTTCTCAGATCACGTTGTCGTATCATATTGGAATCGTTAGGGCTGTCCCTGACTAAGAATTTCTTTGGTCGACCAAGACTCGACTGATCTCTCTTTAAAATCGACTAATCTAAATTTTGAAGCTTTTTTTCAGTAACTGTCACACTCACTGATTTAAATGAAACCAATTTGTTTGATGCTTTACAACGCTGTTGGAAGAAGTAATCAGAAACAAATACACAAGTAAAAAGGGTGATTGACAAGACAAAAATGTATCTGATCCGATTCAAATCATGCCGATTTTCCAGATTCAGCCACTATGAAATTATTCCTAATATTAAGCTTCAAGTGTCACCTGTTTTTGCTCAAATGCCAATATAATCACAACTGCTTAGTTGTATTTAACTGTTAAGTAATATCCATGTAATACAAATTAACAATGTTGTTTAACTGGTAAGCAGAGTCAATTAAATGACGTGTGCTATAGCCTTTTTCAGAACCACAGACGACATTCACCAAAGGAAAATACGCCTATATACCTGGCAGACGAATGGGGAATTGTCTTCACCAGACATTCGATGTGATATAATGTTATTCAATGTGATATCTTTAACCTAGATTCATCCAATTGTAAACTTAGATGTAGGACATAAACCTGTTTGGCTTTGCCTCTGGTTATAACAATAGTGGCTTTTTTGTGGTTAGATCATTCAAACCTTGCACAGCCAAATCCGACATACAGTAGTCTAAACATTTCATTTAGTGAAGATTAGGGCTGGGCATTATGGCTGAAAACTCTATCACGATACAAGTGTTTCATATCGGTCGATATCGATAATTATTTATCTGTTTTATGACCTATTTAGAATAAGGAGCAGGATTTTTTTTTATTTAAACATGTTTATTTTAAATTTAACCTTCCACTGATTATAATCCCCTTAGTTATAAAGGCAGAAATGTCAAAACAACCATTGAAAACACTCAAATAATTAAAATGTAAACATAAATCTAAAATCACAATGAACACTTATCAATTATCTGTTACACTAAGGTGCACAATTAGAGTACTTAAGAAATGCTTAATAAAGTGTAATAAAATAGTGCAAAGTTAAATATAAACAGAGAAACCTGGTTAATGTGGCTTGGGAAAAGGAAGTTTGAAGTCCCCTGCTGGAGCTGCTGCCCCCGCGACCCGACCCCGGATAAGCGGACAAAGACGGATGGATTTTAATTTTAAGATGGGTGCCAGATTAGCGAGAGTTACAGATTACTGACAGTGCATATAAATTGAATGTTTCTTGTGATCCAGCAAGATCAGAAGTAATGGAATGAATGCAAAAAAAGTAAAATGGGGCAAATATTGCAGTACACCTATTTACCTAGTATCAAACATGAGGTTTTTGGTCTGTCCCTCAGTATTTTGGGGCTGAATTGCACAGCTAGGATGCTGTCAATGAAACAAGCACAGCAAAAACCAATGCTTTGTTTCAACTGAGAACTTTGGTCATTAAATTTATGCAGGAGAGTTATGAAACTCATCACTAGTAATGATAATTACCCGTGTACAGAAAAAAACATTTTACCTTGTTCTTCCAACGGCATTTCCTTGTTTAAATCACCATGGTTTATTTAAAGATTAGGTAGCCTACTCACACCGCTGACATGGGTGGGAAAAACAAATGGGGAAAGTGTTGCAGTTAAGAGTTGCCAGGTATATAAAAAAATGTTATGGCTAAAAACCAATGAAAATGCCTTAAAACTACACCAATTTCATTATGCACTACAGAGTTTGAGGTTTTTAACCATTCTGTACTCTGTAATTAAATGCAAATATAACTGATTTCATACCTTTTTCTTCATTAGAGACACTAAAGACATGGTAATATGATTAAAGAAAAGGATACACTCTAAAAACAAATGGTTCCTTAGCGGTTCTTCGAGGTGGTTATGGTGCTATATAGTATGGCTGTGCAATTAATCGAATTTTGATCGCGATTTCAATTTCAGCTCCTAACGATCACAAAAACAATGTAATCGAGAAAAAACTATTATTTTGTACATTGCCAGAACACTTATTTTGTCGTGTTCGAATGACACACACAAGCGCACTTTTGCCCCTCCCGAAAGCTAAACTCACTCAGTCATCTATTAAAGACCCATTTTATAGTGTTACTCCATATTCATCGAGCACAGAGGCACAAAAAATGCTGTTGCATCTTTTTAGCCAAATATGTGCGCCCCATTAGCACAGTTCAGAACGACAGCTCTAGAATGTTGTTGCATACTTTGTACAAGCAGTATAATTTGCCATCTCGCCACCATTTTTACCAGTGCAGTTAATCACGTTCTGTGTTTCATTAGTGCAGGTGTAGTGTAGAGCCTTTGTGGTGTGAGTTCTATTCAGTAGTTTGTTTGAACTGCTGTTTGCGATTCTACAGCAGACTTGAGCACAGTGATCATACGCACATAAAAAACCTGCAGGCAAAATAGAAAATAAGATACGTTTAGAAGTGTTAATTTATTTAATTTAATAAATATAAATTAGCAAATATAATTGAAAGACATTGCTGTCTAATCAAATCCAAACATTCAAACGAACTATGTGTGCTGGTCACCCTAAACAAAGTCAGAAAATGCACCCGTTCCTGACGTCAGAATTGTTTCACTGTTTTTCAAAATCAACAAATGCAAATTTCCAAAGTCAATGAGTATTCGTTTGAAATAATCGTGATTTCAATATTGAGTAAAATACCCCTGATTATGATTTTTTCCATAATTGAGCAGCCCTACTATATAGCACCACTACCATTTAAAGAACCTGTTAAGCCCAGTTTGGTTCTTCAGCATTTCTTCAGCAGTTCTTTGGGGTGGTTAAGGTGCTATATGGCACCTCTTATGGTTCTACAAAGCACCATTTTTAAAGATAGGTGCTATCTAGCACTTAAAGTTGTTCCCCTATGATTACAAGCCAATGAACTACTTTTAGTGCTATGTAGCACCATTTGTTTTTAGAGTGTAGCTAGGCCTGCAGAAAAAGGATGAGTCTTAAATCTTTCCGTATAAGCTTACACCATTCTGAACAGCCCTGAGAAACATGGTGCATGAAAAGAAAAAGGCACAGTCCCCCATTTTTCTGAGCTTGGTTATTTGTTCTATGAGCACTTTGATGTGGCTGGACCATAGGGGGCATGGAGGTTCATTAACAGAGAGTAAATCTGATAGGTAAGTAGTAGAGCTGGGTGATATGGCCAAAAAATAACATGTAGTTGAATGAACCATGTGAGCGCCCCTTACCATCCCGCATTTGTCCAAAGAGTTGCGGAGCTGCAGACAACGGAATTGAGAGGGGCAAAAATGGGGGGAAAAAAGGTTGCTTCGTTACATACCTCAGCAAACTTTGAGTGGAATGTGTTCCAGGCTTATTTGCACTGTGCAAATAGAGCCTGGGATGAGGTTATTTGTAGAGTAACAGGCTCATTTAAAAATAAGTTGTTTGGACAACAGGAAGTCAATCTAGGTCAAAAAGAAGATGGTTGATATCGGCAGACTTATTTACAGTAATTTATTAATTGCGGTTGCCGATAGACCTCCAAGAACTGCATTCCCATAATTGATTCTTGAGAAAACATATGAATATATAAGATGTGTTTTTGTCAAAAAAGGTGCGAGAGGGTCTTATACCGGAGATGTTCTTAAGGTGAAAAATGTATGTTTTATAGACATGTCTAATCTTTTTTATTTATTTAATAACTACAGGAAGTGTTTGTTTGCAGTTGTTGCTGCTTAAGGTGGTGTAACCAGTTATTGACTCTAAGGGGAGATGATTTTCTCACAATGTGGTATAAGGTGTTGTATACCTTAATTTGATAAAACAAATTAAATATGTATAAAATGTTTGTGTTAGGCTATATATTCACTCTGAGTCCCTTTTACCTAATATTAGGTTGTGGTTGATAATCTGATTAAATACAGTGTACAAAATATGCAGAAAATCCAACAGGGCAAAGATCTTTTCACAACAGTAAGAGAATAATGGATTGCCCTACTTTATACCTTAAATAAAAATGAATTATTCATATGGATGTTAAATGAGATGTGATAATTTAAACAGTTATCCAACTACTTACACCTATCGTGTGGAAGGACCAGCTAATGTGATTTCTTATTAACTTAGCTAAGGAAACAGAGGATGTGTCTAACACCAGTCAGTAGCTACACTAGTAGGTAGCGAACTACAGCAGCAGTACAGTAGTTGACAAGCGAGAAAGTGTTTACAGTACATTGACGATGATGGTCAACTACTTAATCGGACTGATCAAACGTTTTGTCACCCTTTGAGGTAAATTATTATTACTAGTAAGTTAACTATGGAATTATTTAGAATTTACATAACGAAAAACACCGGTACAGTACTGTAACGTAATACACAAACATGCTGGCCAGTAGCTAAATATGCTAGCTGACGTTAGCTAGCCAGCTTGTTAGCTAGTTAGAGGCAACACATAGCTACCCGCCAGGCAATATGATAGCAAGATAAACATAAACCTACACCATCGACAAAGCACATTCGCAAAATGTATAAAACCGTATCATATTCAAATAACTAAAGTATGTCTTATAGATAAATAACTACCTGCCCCATCCACTTCCATTCCACCACCACCATTGCTCGTCGCCATCTTGTCGGACCCGACTGACAGCTGCGCAAGCGCAGTAGAACAGTCAGTTTTGCTTAAGGCGAGACACTACAGGTGAATAGGGTAAAATTTTTAAATAATAGATATCACCACGAAACTTCCTCAGTTGATTACTTACACAAGTATATAAAAAAAATGTATCACAAGTTTTTTAAATATTTATGTTAATTTATGCAAATTAGGCGCTCTCTCATTAAATATGCGCAATTTTGCCTATATTTCCGGTAGATAGATCTGAACGTATGATAAAGCCAGGTGCAAAATTATTTTTTTAATTTGTTTACACACAAGATGAAAAAAGAATTACAGAGGGATTTCAGGATATCTGCTTTCATTACCTAGAAAATCTAAATAAACTGTCCATAGCCTTAAAATATCGATTTTTGCCATATTTTTTTGATTAAAATGTCACATAAATCAGGCCAAGAATGATTTATCAACAAATCCCTCTGTAAATATCTTCAGAAAACTGCTAAGTGTATATCTGGAAAGTTTGGTGTATATAGGTGCTACATAGGC